>JARYGA010023379.1:0-59770 GCA_030545235.1 Helianthus tuberosus
TCTGTGTCACACCCCGATTTCCACGTGTCACCGATGGGCCCGGTGGGGGAGTATCGTGACGTGGTTGGCAACATAATAGTCAAACAACACAATATTTAATATGCACAGCGGAAGCAATTTAAAAATATGATACAACCGAATTTAATATTGTAATATCAAATGTCACAATATTCAGAAGTTTATCCACAGACGGATCGAAAATAAAATGGAATTAATAGTTCAACAGACTTCAGGCATCTTAAGCTTGCGAGACTTCTATTGATGCTAAGGAGAAATCCCAGCCAATTACGCTTAGTACCTGCATTTAATCTTTTTGGGAAAATACGTCAGTTTACACTGGTAAATACAATCAACTGACTCATTTTGGAAAATGATTGAAAATTGATTTGGATGCACGTGGCATAAACATTTTGTTTAACTTGGGAGAATTATTTAATATTATAATCTTGTGAACGAATTACATGTTCCTTGTGCGTTCAGTAGCCCGGATCTTGTCCGGGTTAAAGATCAATAGACACACCACATTATTCTTTTGTGCACTGACGGGTGTACGCCTACACCCCGCGCTTAAGTCGTGGCCATTTCGTAAAATGATGCCAAGGATATCCGGGACATGGTCATTAACCCCCCAAAGGCTTTAAGTAACAAGACTGTTTAAACGAGCCGATCAAATTATTCAATTAACCACCCAACGATGGAAGATTTGATGCCCGATCAAGCGGTATGCTATATACCGTAACCCAAGCCCGTATAGGGAAAATAAGTTAAAAGTATTTACCTGAGCAATGTATAAATCACAATAAGCAAATTGCAAGTAGCTTTTACTGGTTCTCCTAATCTGGAACGAAGGTTTATAATAACCTATTAGAATCCTAACGGGTCTTTAATTAAGCTTAAGCTTAGACCGGTAAGTTTCAATGATATGGTTCGTACGCACTATTAAGCAAAGACCGGATAGAATGTGATTTAGACCCGACAAGTTCAGAGACTTGTTTAATATGGGTATTTTATGCACACTCTGGATTTTGAGATAAAACCGATAAGGTTTGACCCGTGTCGGCTAATTTATGTAAACTTGTTACATAAACCGAACCGAACCCGTAAAAAGCGTAACGGGTAATAATGAGAGCCATTTACAGGTTTCCTAAGTTAATATGCTCTAAATATGTTGTGACATCAGTAAGGTGTCTTTTATTATGCCCGAAACGAATTTAAACACAAACTATGCCCCGTAGGGGTAGTTTGGTCATTTTAAAGGTTGTAAAAGAGTTTGAGTGTTAACCTGAGTTACAGGCCTGATGTAATTTGCAAATATACTCAATTTGCTAAGTTATATCAGTAGGTTAAAGTATATATGTGAAATTTATCAATTATAACCAAACTATGCCCCGTAGGGGTATTTTGGTAATTTCACATAAGCCGAAAAGCTCAAACTAAAGTCTGAGTTTAACAACCTTTGCTTACTGTTAGAATATTAAAATTTGCCTCAAATATCAGTAAGTATCAACCCTTGTATGTTTAATATGGTTATAGCACATACTATGCGTTAAAAACGCTTAAAAGGCGATTAGAAGCCATTTCCGGGTTTGATACATAAAGTTGATATTTTTATTATTCCAGGAGGCTTAAAATAATTTATTTATCATATGTGATCAGTAGCAAAAGGTTTGGAGTTGATTAGATATGTAAAACTCATTTTGTGGCCCGTAAGGGCAAAACCGACGATTACCGGATTAAGCCTACGACTATTAGTTATGCTCAGCCTAAAATTAATTAAAAATATTTAAAAATCTCAAAATAATATATTACATCAGTGGGTAAAGAGTTTGATATTAAAAAGTAGGCTTAACTAGTCTATACGCTAATTACGCCGTTTAATTAACATAAAGCTTTCATTTTACGCTAACGAGCATAACTCTTAATCTACACCTCAAACTGATGTCAAATTTTGTATGCAAGTTTATATATCAGTAATTAAAGTTTCTACTCTTTTAAATTTCCAAAAATCACGTTTTAGGGTGAAAAGGGCATAATGGTCAACATGTGAGCAATTAACGGAATCATGCATATTAATTGGATAACTAATGATCCGAGGTGTATAATCACAGAGGGTTATACTAGCATGTAACCTGGTCCAAATAGAGCTCTAAGGCATTTCTAAAACATACCATAACGGGTCAGAACTGAAAGTCAAAGTATAAGTCAAACTATGCGACTTTCGGTTCCGGACCGGGTCTAAACAAGAAATTGTCGGGTTGAACATGTTTAGACATGTTCTTACACTAATTACCAAGTTATATTAATGATCAAACAGGTTGTATATGTTCCACATTGCTAATTATGCATAAATTGAAATTTAAGTATCCTGTTGACTTTTTCTTAGCAAGTTTGACCCGACTTTTGACCTGGTTAGAGTGGTAATCAGGGGGAACCCTTTTAAGGGTTTATTACCCACATAATTACCAACATATCACTACTTTTGATTCGACAAATTACTGGACCAATAGTGATTAATCTTAAAGTCAACCGTTAATTACGACGGTTTGACCTTTAAGCTATAACTAAGCTAAAACTTAATTTAGAAAGGTCAAGCAAACTTACAAGAGTCCTATGAACGACCAGAGATCACTTGAGTCTGCTTTGAAGCTCCAAGAATGATCAGAAGTGCAAGAGAAGGTGTGAGGAACTTGGTTGCAACTTCGGTCCTTTATATAGTGTTTAATCCACCACAAAATGTTGACACACAAGTCTACAACTGACCATAAGTTGCCCACAAGTGTCCCTAGTGCTCTAAGACTGTTTAGGGGTCGCCCATAATGCAAAAATATCTGATAAGGGGCGATTGAGCGCGTTTACAGGCTGCTGTCTTCTTTTTCTGCATCTGGGCGGTTAACGCGGCCCGCGTAAAAGACCTTAAGGTCTTATGCGGCCCGCCTGGACCCTATGATCATACAAAACGTTTTCAAGGTGTTGCATCTCACCTCTTGGCCCTTCCGAAAGGTCAACTGAGCTAATTACTTGCAATTTGACCCCTTATTATTTACACACAAGGGCTTTAGGACTTATACCCACTTTGCCAAGTCCCTGGACACTTCCGGTTAACTCGAAAAGTCCTAACTTTCAATGTTAACGCTTTAACCCCTCGCACACGAATTTGATCATAACTTTCTCATACGATAACGAAACTTTATGAAATTTATATCGCGCATTCTAGTGAGCATAAATATCAGTTACAAAGCTTCGGGTTTGTCAAAAGGTCACTCAGAGGTACAACTTAAACATGTTGACACATTTAACCCCTGTAGTTTGTAATCTCTCACTTTTAGCTTCGTATGATCCATGATTTATTCGTTTGATGCTATAAACATCATGTAGGGTTATTGTACAATATTTTTATTCACTGTTGACATTTAGAACCCGTATATTCACATACTTTCCATGACTGTCAACTTTAGTCCTTCTATAACATTCTTTCACACGTTCAAACACATGACACGTGTCTACACATTATAGGACGTGAATTTTCGAGGTGTTACATCCTTACCCCTTTAAAATAAATCTCGACATGAGATTTACTGAAATAATTAAGGGTACTTTTCTTTCATCGTGGATTCAACTTCCCACGTGTATTCGGGACCTCTACGGGCATCCCATTTGACCTTTACAATAGGTACATGCTTCCTTCGAAGCTTCTTAACCTGTCGATCTTCAATCGACAATGGTTTTTTTTCCACAAATTTTAAGCTCTCATCTATATGCACATCTGTATGGGGTATAACCAGTGATTCATCAACGAAGCACTTCTTCAGATTGCAGATGTGGAACACATTGTGAATTCCACTGAGCTCTTCTGGTAAGTTTAACTTATAGGCAACTGAACCGACACGTTCGATAACCTCGAAAGGTCCTATGTATCTCGGGCTTAGCTTGCCTTTCTTACCAAATTGCATCACCCCTTTCCATTGTGATACCTTAAGTAACACTTTATCACCTACTTCGAAGTGAAAAGCTTTACTCTTTGGATCTGCGTAACTCTTCTGCCTATCTCGGGCAGCTTTGAGACGGTCACGAATCTGGACAATCTTGTCCGTCGTTTCGAACACTATCTCTGGTCCTGATAATTGGACATCTCCAACTTCCGCCCAACAAACTGGCGTTCTACACTTTCTACCATATAAGGCCTCAAAAGGCGCAACCTTTATGCTGGTGTGGTAGCTATTGTTGTAGGAGAACTCAATTAGTGGTAGGTGCTTATCCCAACTTCCACCCAAATCGATCACACATGCACGTAGCATGTCTTCCAACGTTTGAATAGTACGCTCACTCTGACCGTCTGTCTGAGGATGGTAAGCTGTACTGAAATTCAAACACGTGCCCAAGGATTGTTGGAAACTCTTCCAAAAATGTGACGTGTATCTAGTATCTCTGTCAGAGATAATAGACACAGGTATGCCATGTAAGGCTACAATCTTATCCACGTATAACTTGGCTAACATGTCGGAGCTATAAGTCTCCTTGATGGGTAAGAAATGTGCTGACTTAGTCAGTCTATCAACTATAACCCATATTGTATCATTTCCTTTCCTTGTCTTGGGTAACTTGGTGATAAAATCCATAGTTACCATTTCCCACTTCCACGTAGGAAGTTCAGGCTGTTGTAGCAAACCTGAAGGTTTCTGATGCTCGGCTTTGACTTGCGCACATGTCAAGCATTTAGCCACATAGGCAGCTGCAGACTTTTTCAAGCCTATCCACCAATAATTTGCCCTTAGATCCTGGTACATCTTATCAGCTCCAGGATGAACGGAGTATTTGGAACTATGGGCTTCCTGGAGGATGACATCTCAAAGTCCTCCATAAATTGGAACCCATATGCGTCCATTTAATCTTAGAATTTCGTCCTTGCTAAGAGTTAACTGCTCCTCAGTTACCCCTAGCTTTTCGTTAGGAAAGTTAGCTTCCAACACAGCTTCCTTCTGTGCAGCTAACAACCTTTCAGTCAAACTGTTCTTTATTTCCATGCGCTTGGCATTGATTTGGATGAGTTTCACCCTTTCCTTTCGACTCAAGGCATCTGCGACTACATTCGCCTTGCCGGGATGGTTTCTGATTTCACAATCATAATCATTTAAAGTCTCCATCCAACGGTGCTACCTCATATTTAAATCCTTCTGATTAAACAGGTGCTGAAGGCTCTTGTGATCAGAATAGATCACACACTTGATACCATACAAGTAATGCCTCCACAGTTTTAGTGCGAATACAACGGCACCCAATTCCAAGTCGTGGGTGGTGTAATTCTTTTCATGCACCTTTAACTGGCGTGAAGCATAGGCAATAACCTTGCCTTTCTGCATAAGCACACACCCCATGCCAGTGTGCGATGCATCGCAGTAAACCACGAACTCTTCTATTCCATCTGGCAATGTCAGTACTGGGGCGTTGCTCAACTTTTGCTTCAGAAAATCAAAGGACTCTTGCTGCTTAGGGCCCCAAACGAACTTTACCTTCTTCTTAGTCAAGGACGTTAAGTGTGCAGCAATCCTTGAAAAGTTTTCAATGAAACGCCTGTAATATCCTGCCAATCCCAGGAAGCTACGAATCTCTGTAGGCGTATTTGGCTCTTGCCAGTTCATTACTGCTTCAACCTTAGCGGGATCCACCTGGATACCACGCTCACTGACCACATGTCCAAGAAATTGGACTTCTCGTAGCCAAAATTCACACTTAGAGAATTTGGCATAGAGCTTCTCCTGATGTAGAAGTTTGAGAATACAACGAAGGTGTTTCTCATGGTCAGCTCGATTCTTAGAATAAATGAGAATGTCGTCGATGAAAACAATGACGAATTTATCTAAGTACGGCTTGCAAACGCGATTCATGAGATCCATGAACGCGGCCGGTGCATTAGTGAGCCCAAAAGGCATCACTAGGAACTCGTAATGACCATAACGAGTCCTAAATGCAGTTTTGTGTACGTCTTCATCTCTGACCTTCAGCTGATGGTAGCCTGACCTCAAATCAATCTTCGAGAAATAACTTGCCCCTTGCAATTGATCGAACAAATCGTCGATTCTGGGCAGTGGATGCCTATTCTTTATCGTGACTTTATTAAGCTCACGATAATCGATTCACAGACGCATCGATCCATCCTTCTTCTTCACAAATAGGACTGGCGCTCCCCATGGAGACGAACTAGGTTTAATGAAACCTTTAGCTAGCAGTTCGTCAAGTTGTGTCCTCAATTCCTTCATTTCTGTGGGCGCCAACCTATAAGGTGCTCTAGCAACTGGAGCTGCTCCGGGGATGATATCAATCCTGAATTCCACTTGCCTATCTGGTGGCAAACCAGGTAGTTCTTCCGGGAAAACTTCTGGGTATTCAAAAA
Source organism: Helianthus tuberosus (assembly GCA_030545235.1). Lineage (NCBI taxonomy): Eukaryota > Viridiplantae > Streptophyta > Magnoliopsida > Asterales > Asteraceae > Helianthus > Helianthus tuberosus. The sequence continues at coordinate 6,389 of JARYGA010023379.1, forward strand.
TGACAGGGATGTCTTCTATCTTTGGTTTAGGCTCATCAAAAATCACCTGTGCCATGTAGATGACACATCCCTTCTTTAAACACTTGGAAGCCTTGAGCATAGTCACTTGCTCAGGCAGTCCATACTGGGTATCTCCCCGAATGGTAAGTGATTCACCAGACGGAGTCTTTATCACCACATGTTTTCTGTTGCAAACGATCTGGGCCTGGTTATGAGATAACCAGTCCATACCCAAAACTATGTCAAAACCGACCAATTTAAAGGGAAGTAGGGATAGAGGAAAAGAGTGGTTCTTAATGGACATAACACATCCCTCTAACACCGTTGAGACGGTTTCTATGGTGCCATCCGCTAACTCCACCTCATAGTTTACACTTAAGGTTTTGACAGGTAAATTCAGCAAATTGCAAAATTTATGATCTACAAACGACTTATCAGCGCCTGAATCAAATAGTACTCTTGCATAGACATCATTTACAAGGAAAGTACCTGTAATAACGTTGTCTTCTAGAACCGCTTCCTTTGCGTCCATTCTGAAGACTCTAGCATTAGTCTTCTTGGCCTCTTCAGACTTCTTGGTGTATTTAGGGCAGTTGGTTTTAATGTGCCCCTTTTCATTGCAACGGTAGCACGTTGTGTCTTTCATCTTCTTGCAATCCAAGGTTTTGTGATCCGTGGATTTGCATATTTCACATGCAAAGGTTTTTGACTGAGTCTGTGAGTTCGACTCGAGTCTGCACTTTCCATAGTGCTGTTTCTTGCAAATTTTGCATTTGGGCTTCTCACCAGAATGATGCCCATCTTTCCTTGACTCCGATCCTTTCTTGTTGTCACCGTTCCCACGGTGCTTCTTGTTCGATCTCCGTGAACTATCATCTTCACGTTTCCTCTTCTCAGCCTCCTTATTCCTCAGCGATCTTTGCCTGACCGCATCCAAAGTGAGGGACAAGGATATGTCAGCTACAGATCTAAAATTAGCTGGCCGAGAAGCCTTCACGCTTGCCTTGATTTCCGGGGCTAAACCACCGATAAAATGAGCTATTCTTATTGGTTCCGGGGTCACCAGATAAGGAACCAACCGGGACATTGTGTTGAAGCTCGTTAGGTAAGCTTGACAGTCAAGGTTTGTCATCACCAATGATAGAAAATCAGACTCTATCTTCTTCACCTCATGCTGGGGGCAGTAATTTTCCTTGATGAGGGCAACAAATTGATCCCACGACATGTTGTACAATGGGATTTTCCCGGTGGCTTGAATCAGTGATCTCCACCATGCTAAAGCTTCACCCTTAAAAGACTGCGACACAAACTTGACTATATCCCTCTCAGCGCATCCGCTGATATCCACAACGGTGTCCATCTCATCCAGCCACGTCATATAGTCGATGGCTCCTTTCTCCCCAATAAAATCCCGGGGTTTGCAGGAAACAAAATATTTATATGAGCAACCCTTGTCACGGGGTCCTTGGTTTAGTACAACCTGCTGAGATGGAGCACTGTGGTGGTTCGAGGAGTGTCGATCATCATCTTTCTTCGGTTCGTCCTTCTTGGACGGTGGCTTTGAAGGCTGTGTAGATAGGGTCCTACTACGAGTCCCACTATACTCTTCGTACTGCCGTTCCAATGCCTTTGTAACTGCGTCGTCGACCAACGCTTTTAATTCCGCACCCATTAAATTAATCCGGGCGTTATCAATGTTCTCCACTGGATGACTATTTATCTCGTCTGAGTTAGCCATTTTAATTGAACTGTTACAGAAAACAAGGACCATAGTTTATTTGGGAGTTTATTATGGAATTGCCCCTTAGGGTAATTCATTAACCATGGTAAACAGAGACCATATTTGGTTAATTTATTAATCGTATTCTATTAGGATTTCAATTAAAATGTTATCCTAATTATAAACCATAACAATATATATTAGCACATAAGGCTTAGTCACATAAGGCCTAGTCACAAGGACATTTATAAATTATAAGTTATGATTTCAGAGAATCAAAGCATGAAGGTTTGAACCTAGTTCATTACCTTTATCTGACAGGGAGTCATCGCTACCACTGTCTTTTGGCTCATATGGAAATGAGCAGAGCCCGTAGGCACTATGTTACCACGTATGGTAAAAATATGATCATCTCAATTGATGATCTAAACCCATGATTCAGAGATCATTAAATTGGGTTAGGATCTTTTGAAGAATCCAATAATAAGAATGACGTGTGTGATTTAAATGAATCACGTCTGCCAGGAGTGTTAACATGTTTACAGATGTTAACAGGGATTTGAATCTTTTAAACAGGTCTTACCATCATGGCCAGGTCTTCATAATGACACTTAGGCTAGGTTTCACACTTAAGATTCTTATTCAATATTTAAATAGGCAGATTATTATTAAAAGGAATGATTTTGATTTATTTATTTCATATATAATATTTATGCATATACTAGCAAACATGAAATTTATAAACTTACATTCCATTAATTATCAAAATATTACATATCGCCCTAAACGGGACTTTTTAAATAAACAAACTTACCCACGCAGGGGTTTAAACAAGTACTTACCCACTCAGGGGCTTAATAACACACATACCCACGCAGGGGCTTAATAACATACATACCCACGCAGGGGCTTAATCAACATAATAGTCCACGCAGGGACTTACACAAATAACATACCCTCGTAGGGGTTTACAGAAAGATAGACCCACGCAGGGGTCAAAACAAACAAGCATACCCACACAGGGGTTTATACAGTAAGACCGGCCCACGCAGGGGCTCAACAACAATTGGAAGGATTCAGTGGTCCTTCTTGCTCTTCCCTTTAATTAGGCTCGTTAATCCTTGGAAGAACGTTTGTCGTTCCCTTCGTTCCCTGTGAAACTCTCGCTCTACATGGTCCAACCTTTGCAGAATTTCTTCACGCTCTGGTGGTGAGAACCTTGGTGGTTGCGATTGTTGCCTGATAATAGGTCTTGGAGGTATTTGGTACCCGTGTGTTGGGTACCCTACTCCCCATGGATCTCCATAGGGTCCTGGGGTGTTGTAGTTCGCCGCTACCATGTAGGGGTCGACCTCAGCGTAACCATAGTTGTGGTGAGTCGGCGGTTCAAACGGGTTGTACGCCAGCGAACCCGTGTATGCTGGAATTGGGTTGTCAAAACCCATCGGTGGTGGCTGTGGTACAGCTGGGTTAGAAGGTTCACCCATTTGTGGGTCCTCCTGATGTGACGGATAGTGGCTGCCACTTGACTGATGAGGAGAGCTGAAATGAAAGTATCCTGCTCGCGAAGACATACGCGCTCCGGTTCTCCTACGCCTTGGCGGTTGTGGAGGTGCCGGTTGAACTGGTGGCGGTGGAGGCGGTGGCGTGACTGCCACAAATCTTGAATCCACAGAGGGATGCTGCTGCTGCTGCTGCTGAGGCGGTGAATGGCGAGCAGGTGTATAGTACCATCCATGCCTGGTAAACATAGCTTGAAAGCTATCTGGACCAACATAGGGTGATACGTGGAAAGAAGATCCGTCAGAGCTCTCTATCGGGTGGTTTGGTGTACCACTGGCAGGTTCGACGGGGTCCGTATCCTCGTCCATATCGTCTGCGTGATCGCCAGAGAAATGATCCTCTGGCCCCAATGGGTTAAAACCCACTGGTTCTTGTATAAAATTTGCCGGGTTAAACCGGCCCCTAAAAACTGGTGTAGGGTCACCAAAAGAATTATGCGATAAAGATCGCTCTAACGGTATGTAGGAGGGTTGAGGGTTGTTGGGCTCGTACTCCGGTTGTGGCCCATAAGGGTTATGAACAGGAGGTGTAGAGCTGTGCGAGACCGACCGTCTAGCCGGCTCGAAGAGGTTCCTCCGGTTCTGCCGGGGATCGTCACTCTCTGTGGTTGAAGGAGCTCGCACATGCGAAGGTCCTGCCTCGTTGTCATTGGGGGCGGTGATTGGCCCCTTTCCGCGTCCTCTTCTCCTGAAGAATCTTGGCGGCATTTTGTTAATCCTGTCAATACAATATGAGATAATGACAAGAGTATATATAAAGTAAAGGACAAAACAAAAACCAAACAAGGTAGAATTCGTCCTATGTTATTTGTCTAGACTCGAAAGTTTAGATATGTGCAATTGTGTAACTGAGATTAAACACAAAAGGCTAGTGTTTAATTCACTCAATGTTGGCTCTGATACCAACCTGTCACACCCCGATTTCCACGTGTCACCGGTGGGCCCGGTGGGGGAGTATCGTGACGTGGTTGGCAACATAATAGTCAAACAACACAATATTTAATATGCACAGCGGAAGCAATTTAAAAATATGATACAACCGAATTTAATATTGTAATATCAAATGTCACAATATTCGGAAGTTTATCCACAGACGGATCGAAAATAAAATCGAATTAATAGTTCAACAGACTTCAGGCATCTTAAGGTTGCGAGACTTCTATTGATGCTAAGGAGAAATCCCAGCCAATTACGCTTAGTACCTGCATTTAATCTTTTTGGGAAAATACGTCAGTTTACACTAGTAAATACAATCAACTGACTCATTTTGGAAAATGATTGAAAATTGATTTGGATGCACGTGGCATAAACATTTTGTTTAACTTGGGAGAATTATTTAATATTATAATCTTGTGAACGAATTACATGTTCCTTGTGCGTTCAGTAGCCCGGATCTTGTCCGGGTTAAAGATCAATAGACACACCACATTACTTTTTTTGTGCACTGACGGGTGTACGCCTACACCCCGTGCTTAAGTCGTGGCCATTTCGTAAAATGATGCCAAGGTTATCCGGGACATGGTTATTAACCCCCCAAAGGCTTTTAGTAACAAGATTATTTAAATGAGCCGATCAAATTATTCAATTAACCACCCAACGATGGAAGATTTGATGCCCGATCAAGCGGTATGCTATATACCGTAACCCAAGCCCGTATAGGGAAAATAAGTTAAAAGTATTTACCTGAGCAATGTATAAATCACAATAAGCAAATTGCAAGTAGCTTTTACTGGTTCTCCTAATCTGGAACGAAGGTTTATAATAACCTATTAGAATCTTAACGGGTCTTTAATTAAGCTTAAGCTTAGACCGGTTAGTTTCAATGATACGGTTCGTACGCACTATTAAGCGAAGACCGGATAGAAGGTGATTTAGACTCGACAAGTTCAGAGACTTGTTTAATATGGGTATTTTATGCACACTCTGGATTTTGAGATAAAACCGATAAGGTTTGACCCGTGTCGGCTAATTTATGTAAACTTGTTACATAAACCGAACCGAACGCGTAATAAGCGTAACGGGTAATAATGAGAGCCATTTACAGGTTTCCTAAGTTAATATGCTCTAAATATGTTGTGACATCAGTAAGGTGTCTTTTATTATGCCCGAAACGAATTTAAACACAAACTATGCCCCGTAGGGGTAGTTTGGTCATTTTAAAGGTTGTAAAAGAGTTTGAGTGTTAACCTGAGTTACAGGCCTGATGTAATCAGCAAATATACTCAATTTGATATGTTATATCAGTAGGTTAAAGTATATATGTGAAATTTATCAATTATAACCAAACTATGCCCCGTAGGGGTATTTTGGTAATTTCACATAAGCCGAAAAGCTCAAACTAAAGTCTGAGTTTAACAACCTTTGCTTACTGTTAGAATATTATAATTTGCTTCAAATATCAGTAGGTATCAACCCTTGTATGTTTAATATGGTTATAGCACATACTATGCGTTAAAAACGCTTAAAAGGCGATTAGAAGCCATTTCCGGGTTTGATACATAAAGCTGATATTTTTATTATTCCAGGAGGCTTAAAATAATTTATTTATCATATGTGATCAGTAGAAAAAGGTTTGGAGTTGATTAGATATGTAAAACTCATTTTATGGCCCGTAAGGGCAAAACCGACGATTACCGGATTAAGCCTACGACTATTAGTTATGCTCAGCCTAAAATTAATTAAAAATATTTAAAAATCCCAAAATAATATATTACATCAGTGGGTAAAGTGTTTGATATTAAAAAGTAGGCTTAACTAGTCTATACGCTAATTACGCCGTTTAATTAACATAAAGCTTTCATTTTACGCTAACGAGCATAACTCTTAATCTACACCTCAAACTGATGTCAAATTTTGTATGCAAGTTTATATATCAGTAATTAAAGTTTCTACTCTTTTAAATTTCCAAAAATCACGTTTTAGGGTGAAAAGGGCATAATGGTCAACATGTGAGCAATTAACGGAATCATGCATATTAATTGGATAACTAATGATCCGAGGTGTATAATCACAGAGGGTTATACTAGCATGTAACCTGGTCCAAATAGAGCTCTAAGGCATTTCTAAAACATACCATAACGGGTCAGAACTGAAAGTCAAAGTATAAGTCAAACTATGCGACTTTCGGTTCCGGACCGGGTCTAAACAAGAAATTGTCAGGTTGAACATGTTTAGACATGTTCTTACACTAATTACCAAGTTATATTAATGATCAAACAGGTTGTATATGTTCCACATTGCTAATTATGCATAAATTGAAATTTAAGTATCCTGTTGACTTTTTCTTAGCAAGTTTGACCCGACTTTTGACCTGGTTAGAGTGGTAATCAGGGGAACCCTTTTAAGGGTTTATTACCCACATAATTACCAACATATCACTACTTTTGATTCGACAAATTACTGGACCAATAGTGATTAATCTTAAAGTCAACCGTTAATTACGACGGTTTGACTTTTAAGCTATAACTAAGCTAAAACTTAATTTAGAAAGGTCAAGCAAACTTACAAGAGTCCTATGAACGACCAGAGATCACTTGAGTCTGCTTTGAAGCTCCAAGAATGATCAGAAGTGCAAGAGAAGGTGTGAGGAACTTGGTTGCAACTTTGGTCCTTTATATAGTGTTTAATCCACCACAAAATGTTGACACACAAGTCTACAACTGACCATAAGTTGCCCACAAGTGTCCCTAGTGCTCTAAGACTGTTTAGGGGTCGCCCATAATGCAAAAATATCTGATAAGGGGCGATTGAGCGCGTTTACAGGCTGCTGTCTTCTTTTTCTGCATCTGGGTGGTTAACGCGGCCCGCGTAAAAGACCTTAAGGTCTTATGCGGCCCGCCTGGACCCTTTGATCATACAAAACGTTTTCAAGGTGTTGCATCTCACCTCTTGGCCCTTCCGAAAGGTCAACTGCGCTAATTACTTGCAATTTGACCCCTTATTATTTACACACAAGGGCTTTAGGACTTATACCCACTTTGCCAAGTCCCTGGACACTTCCGGTTAACCCGAAAAGTCCTAACTTTCAATGTTAACGCTTTAACCTCTCGCACACGAATTTGATCATAACTTTCTCATACGATAACGAAACTTTATGAAATTTATATCGCGCATTCTAGTGAGCATAAATATCAGTTACAGAGCTTCGGGTTTGTCAAAAGGTCACTCAGAGGTACAACTTAAACATGTTGACATATTTAACCCCTGTAGTTTGTAATCTCTCACTTTTAGCTTCGCATGATCCATGATTTATTCGTTTGAGGCTATAAACATCATGTAGGGTTATTGTACAATATTTTTATTCACTGTTGACATTTAGAACCCGTATATTTACATACTTTCCATGACTGTCAACTTTAGTCCTTCTATAACATTCTTTCACACGTTCAAACATATGACACGTGTCTACACATTATAGGACGTGAATTTTCGAGGTGTTACAATCTGCGTGTTTTCAAGATCTGCAAACCCATAAACGTTGGTGATTGGGGTCGACTTCCAGAGATGATTCCAGCGATTGAAGGTTGTCGATGGTATTGAGAGAGAGAGACGCCAGAGGATTTTTGTGTTTTATTGGAATGAAGAGTGTGGAGGAGAGAGAACAGATAAATATGGTTTGAATTTTGAAATTGGAATTTTGAAAGTGGAGCCAAATATTGTGTAAAATTTATAAGATATTAAATAAAGTTGGAAAGATTTTGAAATTGGAATTATGACATCATCATCGACATGTGGCATACCTTAGAATTTGACACATAGGCAGATTTACATCAGCCAATCTTCTCTTATTATAGATAGTATAGATGTCGGATTCGTAATGGGGTGTGTTACGCACACATGGACTACATTGATTATGAATACAATATAATACTAGGGCTGTTCATGAGCCGAGCCGAGCCAGGCCAAGCTCGGGCTCGGCTCGATTATAAACCGAGCTGGCTCGGCTCGGATTTGAAACTGAGCTGAAAATCTAAGCTCGGACTCGGCTTGGTTTTAAACCGAGCTAGCTCGGCTCGGCTTGGTTTTGCTCGATTTTATAAAAAAAAAACTAATATATACCTCTTAAAATTTAATAACCTAAAATATTATTCAATAATTTAAAAGAATATATTCAAAATAAGTTCAACCTAATACAATTCAAACCAAAATCAAGTTTAACAACGCAAAATAAGTTTTAATTTCAATAAAATACAATATTAGTTCATTAGTATGGTAATCAATCTTCAAATATGCCATAAATATCAAATTACAAACCTATATACATGTAAATAATAATCGGGTTTTTTGTAATATATTATAATGTATATAAAATTAAAATTTATTATAAGTAAAATAATTCGAGCTAAACCGAGCCGAGCTACAAAGCGAGCCGAACCGAGCCAGCTCGGCTCGTTACGAGCCGAGCTAGGCTCACTTTCTAACCGAGCCGAGCCGGCTCGACTCACTTTTAAACCGAGCCAAATCGAGCGAGCTTTTTCTGAGCTAAATCCGAGCGAGCTTCGAGCCGCGAGCTTTTTGAACAGCCCTATATAATACTGATTCAATGATTTTATTGATAAATTACAAGTTTTAAAATTAATGTTTTATTGAAGACAAAAGGTTTTTTTTTTCTAAGTTAGGTTTAGCATTTCACTTATCCATTACATATTCAACTCTAAAAGTGATTTTTTTGGGTTAAAAATGCTTAATAACTTATAATATTTTTAAAAATTGTTTTTAAAAAGGTGTTTGGATTAGCTTTTGTGGTTGGAAAAGTAAAATAACTAAAAATGATAGATAAATTTTCATGTTTAGTTGTTATTTTTAATGGTGAGATTAGATTGGTAATTTTATGTTCAAAAAGTCAAAAGTCATTTAAAAAGACAGGTTTTTACGGCTTTTGAAAAACAATTTTTTTACCTAGACCATGCTTAGACCCCCCTAGTGGGGCGTATTTTTTTAAATTAAAAAAAAGGCCGAAACACGCCCCATAGCCATTACTGCCCGACGTTTTCGGGCGTTTTCCGAAGAAATATTTGATTTGGCGTTTTTGAAATCACGCCAAATTTCGAATGGGGACTTGAGTTGACCGTTGCCAAACGGTCACTTGTTTATTTATTATTTTTTTTAATTCCAATATTAACCCACTATATATATATATATATTACCCACTTTTCCATATTTTTTTATAAAAAAACTCACACATTCTCAAACTTTCTCTCCTACTTCTTCTATATTTTATACAAACATGCATCTATTCCGACACCCATTTGGTGTCCCCTCAAGACCCATGAACCCGAACACAACCCAACCGCAACCCCCGTTTAACCTTCAAGACATGGACCCGAACATGTTAACGTACGCGGCTTACTTGAGTGGCGCCACTCCATTTGTTCATCCCACCTTTGGCTTTGGTCAAGCCGGCGGGTCGCAACCTTCACAACAACAAGCCGAACCCGATGTGGATATCGTGCCGGAGACGCAACCCGAACCGGTGCCAGAGAAATCGAAACGCGGCAGAAGGTCGCATAAGAAGAAGGAAGCGAACGAAACTCGACGTAAACATTCTTACCTTAATTGGACGAAGGAGGAGGAATACACGTTGGCTCGGTCGTGGCTCGAGGTTTCGGATGACCCCGAAATTGGTAACTTTTATATTTTTTTACTTATTTTTTACTTTTATTTTTTAACATACCACTTATATTTTACTTTTGTTTTTTCAATTTGTAGCAAACTTTCAAACGGGCCCCGTTTTTTGGGATAGAGTTCGTGCACTCTTTTGGGATACGTGGGGTAAAGGCCAGCATCGTGACAAAGATTCCATTTCTAGCAAATGGACCGACATCAACAACAAGTGTCACTCCTTCCAATAAGTGTATCAACGTAACTACGATAATCGCCCGAGCGGAGAAGGTGACGTCGAGGTTTTAACGAAGTCTTTGGAAGAGTACGAGAGAACGAAATGCCCTTTCCTGTACTATAAGTGTTGGGATCTACTACGAAAAAGTCCAAATTGGGCGGGCGTAGTGACCATGACGTCGAGTAGTAGACGTCGAGCTAAACGGTCAAAAATAGCATCCTCCGTTGACCCTGAAACACCGACTTCGGATGCCCGCAATGTCGATCTAAATGACGTTGTGGAGGTTGACGAAGAGCAACTTGAAGAAGAGTTGGCCCGACCGCCCGGTAGAAGAAAGGATAAGTGAACCGGGGAAAAACGGTGGAGTCGTCTTCCGATCTCGAGTTGAAGGAAGATTTCGAGGAGATGAACCGTCGTCTCCACGACATTCGCAACCTCGGCCACCAACGTTGTGAGATTATGAAAGAACGAGTCGCCGAAACCAAAAAGTTTAACGAGATGCAAGAGGCGAGGTAAATGGAAAAGGACATTGAGTTTTTGTCCAAACCGATCGACCACCTCCAAGGCGACGCGTTGATCCTTGCGCAAATGCATCGCCAAAAAATTCGGGAAAAATATGGACTCCAGATCATCATCCTTTTTTTAACTTTATTTTTTTTCCGTTTTTTTATATTCTGTTTTTCGGTTTTTTTATTTCAAGTAGTGTAATTTTTTTAAATTAATGAAGAATTTTATGTTTTAAATTAAAAAAAAATTGTGTAATGATTGCATGGGCGTTATTGGGCATTATTCCCACTACGACACTTTTGCAATAACCCCCAATAATGCCCCCATGCTGACTAGACTGCCACATGGCAGAAAACGCCCCATGGTGGGGGCATTATTGATAAAACCACTACGCATGGTCTTAGTGGTTTGAGCAATAATGCCCCCACCTTTGGGCATCTTGCGCCACGTGGCAGTCCAGTCAGCATGGGGGCATTATTGGGCGTTATTGCAAAAATGGGGTAGTGGGAATAATGCCCAATAACGCCCCTTCCAATCATTAAACAATTATTTTTTTAATTAAAAACTAAAAATACTTCATTAAATTAAAAAAAATACAATACTAGAAATAAAAAAAATAAAATCCGACTAAATTAAAAAAATACATTAGTTTTGGTCTTCGCTTTCTTCATCACGCCAAAGTAAGCCGACCAAACCCAAAGGTCCTGTGAGGCAGGGGCGGACTTACGTACAAACTACGGGTTCCCGGGAACCCAGTCTTTTTTTAATTTTTAGTGTAAATATATATAAAAAGCTGAAAAGGAACCCATAAGTATATTATAAAAGGAACCCATAAACATAAAAGGCCTTGGTTCAACTGGTTAAGCTCGCGCTTTTCTTACTAATCCACTCGAGTTCGAATCCCGTGATTGATGTTTCTGTCCGTTTTTTTTAATTTCTGTTTTAAATTTTTTTCTTTAAAGGTAATAAAACATTAAAACCCATTTAGGGTTATATTTGAAAACATATACGCCGCACACAAACACAAGCAGCGAACAGAGATCAAACATCAGCAAGCAGTAGCTGCAGCTCCGCCTCCTCCCTCGCCCTCCGGCTGCTCCGCCTCCGGCTCCGGCTGCCGAAACTTTGTTTTTCTTATCAATTTATCATCATCTCAGTGATTAAGGTTAGTTTTATACGATTAATTGATTATCAATTTATCATCATCTCAGTGATTAGAGTTTGTTATACATCTGTTTGTTTTACATCGATGATTACAGCTTTTGATTACATCAGTGATTAACTGATTACAATTTATAATCTGTTGATTACATAAAAATTGGGTTTGAAATTGGGTTTTTAAGTTCATATTGCTGCTGAAAGTTTCAGCTTTTGACGTTATATTGTGGATTTTCTTTTAAAGACACGTGCTTTATGTGTTGGTATGTTTAATTATATTTGATTGTATGAGCACTAGAATGTTTTTAAGCTTGAAACATGCTTTTGAGTATCTGAGCTTCATCGTTTTGTTGCCCGAAGTGATTATATGTTGAATCTTTCAGTGCTGAGAACTTTAAACCCAAATTTGAAGTACAAATGAGTTTATTTGGAGCCCGAGTTAGAAATTTGGTGTGTGATTTGCTTTTTGTATGTAGAATTGGAAACTGTGAGCTTTGATTATGAACTAGACATCAATGTTTTTTTGGGTTAATATGTAAGCTACTCGATTCTTGCATCATTGTGCTTTTAGGTTTATTTGTTCTTTCTTTATTTGGAAAACCCATATTTATTTAGGGTTAAACTAAAAAACGCATGTATGTATCTGTAACTTGTGGATGATTAGCAAAATTTGGGTATCAACTCATTAACCTGAAATTGTTTGTATTGAGAATGCATACAACCTACTTTAGCCATTATGCTCAATATTACATCTTTCTATATTTTAGATGAAAGGAATTGTATGCAACTTGTGTATACATTATTTCTGATTCTCAGCAAATGGATTCGGTTTTTGATTATGTTTTAGTTGTGTTAAAAAATTACATGAAGTGAACACACTAGTTTGATTCTTCAATGCAACAACATTTGGGTATGGTTTTATGGGTTCTGAAATTATTGAAAAGTAGGGGTCAACACGACAATTACTTCATCTTGTCATGCTTAGCCTATTGGAGGAGATTTAGCTGAGTCATTTGGTTCACTAACTTACAAAGATGATAGGGAAAAGTGACTTTAGTGATAAAGCCCGACCCAACCCGTCTTGACTCAAATTACTTTTGTAAAAGTTTATTAGAAATCACTTTAGAGAAATGTGTTTCTATGGAGACGAAGATAGATAATAGAAAAGAAATCTTTAGCGATAAAGCCCAACCCGACCCGAAAATTCTAACGTCGGGTTGAACGAAATTCGAGCACCCAAAAAAGTGAACCCAGTGGAAAATAATCCTGGATCCGCCACTGCTGTGAGGCAACCGCCTGAAGAATAACAGTGGTTCCTTTTTGGTCACCCCGTGTGTGTTGGCCTCGCCATGCGGTCGGGCAGTTATCCCAACGCCAATGCATGCAATCCAAGCTCCCGATCATACCAGGCAAACCATGCTCCGCCGAATGTACCTCGTAGATCTTTTGAAGGTCGTCCCATGTGGGCGTTCTAAGATAACGCGCACCATACAAATCAATAATACCTTTATAAAAAAACATACACAAACATAAGATTTAAAAAATTGTAAACATTATAGTAAAGTATAGGAATTGTACCGCGACAAAAATTCTCCAAGGTGTCTCGCGTTGTTTTCTCGCCCATTTTTAAATACTCGTCGTTGATGTCGGTTGTGTTTCTATAAGCAAGGATTCGTAGCGCCGACGTACACTTTTGGATACCGGTAAATCCAAGTGCCCCTCTCGCATCCGCTTTTTGTTTAAAATAATCGTAGTTGGCTTCCAAGTCGTCGACTATGCGTAGAAACAACCGCTTACTCATTCGGAAACGACGCCTAAAAATATGGTTCGAAAATGTAGGCACCTCATCAAAATAATCTTTCATCAAACGATCGTGTTCCGCGCGTCGCTCTTGTTCAATATAAGCTCTTTTTTTAATTTCTGGTTCGGGGCGGCGACAATGCTTCACATATCTCACCGCTAGTTGACAAGCACTCGTAACCGCCTCTTGCTCGACCTCCTCATCGGTGGAATCATCACCATCCGCAAAAAAACTCTTTGTAGTAAAAATTTACCATGGATGAAGAACTAGGGGAATCCATCAATTTTTATAAAATGGTAGTGTTTTTGAGAGGGTTTTGGTTAAATTTGAAGGAGTTATATATATATAGGTAAAAGGTTAAAAAAAAACAAAGTAGCCGTTAACTAGCCGTTGCTAGTTTGTGATTGGTCAGTCAACAACCCTCGCAGCGTGTTTCAAAGAACGCCAAATACAATTTTGCCGAAGAAAACGCCGAAACACGCCCCAGTGTAATGGCTAGTCGGCGTTTTCAGGCGTTTTTTTTCGATTTTTTTTATAAATCACGCCCCATTACGGGCGGTCTTATTCTCAAAAGGCAAAAAAAAACACTTTTATTATTGTCAAACATTTTTTTTAACTTATTGGCTTTTGGAAAAAGCCAATAATGAATCCCAAACACCCTCTAAAATTATGTTATGTTTTGTAAAATAACTAGTATACCCTTGTCCCCTTTATTAAAAAAACATAATAAGTAAAGAGTAAATTGGTGTATAGACTTAAAGACCATTAGGTCCTTCATTCGAATCCCTACATGGAGAGTTTTTCTCAAATTTATTAGGTTTCTTTCTAAATTGATGTATATGCATTATTGGCTATTAGAGATGGATATCACCGAGTGGCTCCGCTAGTGGCACGATAATAATTCAGTAGACCATAAGTGATTCAAAATTGGCAATAAAATAACGTAAAGAGTAAATTATGTGTTTGTCCTTTTTTTATACTAAATTTTAGGTGTTGTGATTTGCCTTTAAAATTATTGAGTTATGTACTTAATGTTTCCAAACGCTACACATTATGTCTTTAGTCATGACGCTGTTAATTTTTTTTATTAAATTTGGTCACGCAATGGTGGTTTAGTCTTTTTACCCATTTATGTAAAAATACTTTAACAAATAAAACAAAAATAAACTAAATAAATTTAATATAATACATGTATATGTATATATACATATAAAATCACTTTGTTTCTCTATCTCTCTAACCCCTTCTCAACCTCTCTTTACCACTACCAATAAGCGCGAACGTTAACCATCACCTTCCACCACCAGATCTGCAACCACCCACCCTTAAACGTCGTAGCCCACTTCACCACCATTACCACCCTCCATCACCCACCCTCAACCATTGTAGCCCCCAGATCTACAGCTACCCACCCACCACCATCGTAGCCCACATCACCACCATTCCAACCATCATAGAACCCACCACCAACACCGTAGCCCCCATCAATCACCCACCCTCCACCAGTGTAGCCCCCATCAACCACCACCCCGCACCAAAAACCCCTAGATTTGCAACCACCCACCCTCATCCGTCATAGCCCCCTTCACCACCATTACCACCCTCCACCCTCAAACACCATATCTCGACCACTGTAGTCCTTCGATCTGCAACCACCTTCTAGAACCACGTACCCTTCACCACCGTAGCCCCCATCGCCACCAGACCACCACTCCAACTATTGCAGGTTAGAGGGAGATAGAAAGAAAGAGAGAGAATACATGTTTATTTTATTTATGTATATGTTTTTCATTTTTTATCCCTATATATGATATATTTACACAATAGTCCCTGTAAATGTGAAATGATAAAAAATCTTGCACGTGATCAGATTTAACAGAAAATTTAATTGGGTTAAGGCTAAAGAACATAACGTGTAGCGCTTGAAAACATTAAGTGCAAAACTTATTAATTTTAAAGGTAAAAGACATCGCCTAAAATTTGGTATAAAGATAAATGACAAAACTTACAATTTACTCGTAAGTAAATAAACCAAATAACCCTCACCCTAGTTCTTCTTTTAATTACCAAATAACCCTCACCGTAGTTCTTCTTTCAATTCTTTGGCTTCCCGGCAACCTCATGGGCTCCTTTTCTACTTTGTCTTATCCGACAACGATGGCGTTGTCAGGCGAGCTCAACGATGTTGGATTAAGTTTCTTAGGCAATTCGTGTTTTTAAGTTCAAACGTTGCAAAACATTTAAAATCTAACACTTTACTGGATTTGATGATTGTTATGATCTATGTGTTTGACACATTTTAGATTAGGACCACTAAAACAACAACCACAAACAAAGAAGTACCCAAAGAAGAGGGTACGATGGTGGGGCGAAGGTTAATTTATATATTTTCTTTTTATGATATAAGGGTTTATTGGTAATTTGATGGAAATTTAACTATGTTTTTTAACGTTCACTGCGAAGGATCAAATTATTATGGTTGAGTAAACAATAAAGACTATTAGTTTAATTTCTGAAAAGTTGGAATTAAAAATGTAATATAGGATTAGTAGACATCATCGTGAAATATAATCTTTTCTATTATTTTTAACCAAAATACTCTGTATGATAACAGTATCAAGGTGTATTGGTAATATATTCTTTTATTGAGGGTTCAAGTAACATCGTAAACATATATATAAATTTAGTCGTTAAGGAGAAGTTGTAAGATCTAAGTATGTTAAAATTTATCTAATATATGTATAATAGGTTAGAACCACGTGAAATACACGGGTTGAATAAATGTAATTTTACATACCAAATAATAAAAAAATATATCTTTAAAAATCTAGTTTATTACACGAGTTGAATAAATGTAATTTTATATACCAAATAATAAAGCAATATATATTTAAAAAATCTCGTTTGTTACATGTGTTGAATAAATGTAATTTTATATTTTAAATAATAAAAAAGTTATATCTTTAAGAACCCCGTGTATTGTACGGGTTGAGTAAATTTAATTTTATATATTAGATAATGAAAAAAGTTACATTTTTAAGAACGTCATGTATTGTATGGGTTGAGCACATGTAATTTTATATACCAATCAATAAAAAGTTATATCTTGTTATATCTTTATAAACCATGTGTATTATACGGATTGAATAATCTAATTTTATATACCACATAATAAAAAAAGTTAGGGGCTGTTTGGCAACATCTGAACCAATAAGTGCTGAATGAATAAGAGGTCTGAATGGGTAAGAGGGTCTGAACCAGTAAGTGCTGAACCAATAAAACGCTGTTTGGTTGCACATCTGAATAATGTGTAAAATGACATTTTTACCCCTGAAAAAAAACCAATTGGCTTTAAAACCAAAGTTCTAGTACTCTCTCTCTCACTTCCCCAATGTTTCTCTGCTCTTCTTCTTCATCTTCACTTTCCATCATTCTTCATCAAGATCAACTACATCAGATCATCATCATCATCATTTACCTACATCCAGCGTCGCATCAACTTCATCATTGTGGAGGAGGAGGCGCCGCTGCGGAGTGGACTCAGGTCGATGGTGAAGGAGGAGGTCGATGGTGGAGGAGGAGGTCGATGGTGGATCAGGTCGATGGTGGAGGAGGGGGTCGATGGTGGAGGAGGTCGAGGGTGACGGAGATGAAGAAGTTAGGATATGTTGCAGGTCCGATGGTGAAGAGGGAGAGGAAGAACAGGTTTCTTCTTTAGGGCAAAGGGGTATTTTGTGAATAAGAGCCTGGGTCAGACTCCTTCCAATGTATGACCCGGTCAGTGATAAATAAGAGCCTGAGTAAGTTTTAAGAGGGTTAAAACAAACAGTCTGATGTCTGACTCAGTCAGACATTGGGTATTAAGAGGCAAATAAGAAGCAAACAAACAGCCCCTTATATTTTTAAAAAACCCAGTGTATTACACGAGTTGCATAAATGTAATTTTGTATAGTAAATAAAAAAAAGAGTAAACTGCCATTTTGGTCCCTGAGGTTTGGTTACTTTTGTCACTTTAGTCCAAAACTCAAACCTTTTGCATCTGGGTCCCTGTGGTTTCAGTTTTATTGCCATTTTGGTCCAAAAATGAAATCAGGTCATACTTGTCTTATAAAATCCTGCAATTTTGTCATTTTCCTCAGGGGCAAAGCAGGTCATATATGTCTTATAAAATATGGTATTTATTTATAAAAAAGAAATGATCATTTTGCCCCTGTAGAAAATGACAAAATAACAGGATTTTATAAGACAAATATGACCTGATTTCATTTTTGGACCAAAATGGCAATAAAACTGAAACCACAGGGACCCAGATGCAAAAAGTTTGAGTTTTGGACTAAAGTGGCAAAATTGACCAAACCACATGGACCAAAATGGCAGTTTACTCTAAAAAATATTATATCTATAAAAAACCTCGTTTATTACACGGGTTGAACGAAACTAATAAAAATTATATCTTTAAAAAACTAACGGATATACTCGATATATGATGGATGGGATGATTGCGTTGATGGTTCTTATAAATGTCACGTAAACATAGTGAATACCGTATGAGAGCTGAACACGAAAATAAAAGTATAAAACCAATAAACATTGATTTAACGTTTTTGTTTATCCCTTATAAACATTTTTAAATAGGTTCTACCCTTAACTACTTTATTTTAATAAAATAAATAAATCATTTACATTATATTAATTTATCTTTAGTGTACGTCTTTTGTTAATTTCAGGATAAATAATTTTTACATCTAATAAATATTTCAAAATATTATATTATCTCCTATACGAATTGTTATGTTATGTTAAATTTAATTTTATAATTATCTTTTAATTAATACTAATTATCTATAATTAAGTAGGATAGGGAGAAAAAAACTAAAAAAATAGATGGCTCCAATGAATGACATGTGTCCCCTCATTGGTTTCTTTTATTATATAGTACTAGCGGTAAGACCCGTGTGCAAACACGGATCGTTTCTTAGAAAACCATGCATAACACGTTTTAATAGAAAGTATAAATAGGTGTATATATTTTGTACCAAAACTTGTTATCTATTATATATAATAGACAACTATAAACATAGATCATATCCTTAACATTCGATGTACAAAGTATTTCACCAAAAGAAAAAGAACAATTTTAAAAGACATGAATAATTGTCATTAGAACTCTTCAATTTCAATTGAAAACCCAAACCGGCACCGTTTTGTCTGTACAAAACTGTCTACATCCGAACCAGGATCATTTATAAAACACACATGCTCATGATCTTCTTCAAACAATGGTTGTAATGCAACGTCAGATTGACCAATATCTTCATTTGTGTGGACGGCCATTTGTTTCTGTATAACCTCACTTGTATGATGAAATGCATCTTCATCGGCCATTTGTTTCAGTTATGTCCCAAATATATTAATAGCAATATAACAAAAAAGGTTCCAATTGATAAACTAAAAAGTAATACAATTTTGCATAAATAAAACTTCCAACTGTGGTAAACAACAAAATGTATGAAAATAGAAAACTAATTTACCTAAAAGTCAAACCACTGTTTGAACAAAGTCTGTTTGTGCAAAAGTCTGTTTTGAACAAAATCTGTTTGACCAAGGTCTGTTTGACCAATGTCAAACCACTGTTCTCTCCACAAAACACTGTTTTAACCCAACAGTGGTTTCAAACATCTGTTTTCATCCATCTGTTGACCATAGTTAACAGATACATCAACCACTGTATCAACAGATGTATCAACTATGTTAAAAACAGTGTTCTTCGCTAGCTTGTAGATATCATTGAGTTAACCTCTAATTATTACCTAAATAATTAAAAGCACATTTGGGAACTTAAAAATATAGTCTACTAATTATAAAGATATTTGTTAATTATGATTTTAATATCTAAAGGTAATGTTCTTGAAGATCCCAACTCGTTATGCCAGCATGGTTCTTCAATACACAAAACAAAGTCATAATGAAATTGAAAAGTTTTATTTAGTACAAAAACGAAAGGTAAATTTTGATATTAACCACTAAAGTATTAAAAAATGTTCAGCACAAAAACAAAAAGTAAAGCTTTAAAATTCAACCACTGAATTCGTACAAAACAGAGAAAAATTATATAAAAACTTCTGGTTCAGAACATCGACGAATAAAAGTCAAACATATCAATTGAGAACAATAACCTCACCAAATCACATAAAAAATGCAAATAAAACGACGTCTAAATAACCTTTCATCACATAGATGCTATGCTTGATTCTAATTCTCAGTTCTAAGTTAAGTTATAGCACAACTATATTCAAAAGTAACGACAAATCAGGTGCAAACAATATCAATTGTTCAGTATCGCGCGTCCAAAATATAAATCACAACAGTTATTATCGTCATCAAACTTAACAAAAATCCAATCTAAACAGAAGATGATGTCACCTGTGAATAGCAGAGTCAGCAGAAAAACCTCGTTCGAAGGAAGAAATTGGAAGAAAATATGATGATGATGATTCTGTTTCCGGTGTGGCTGATCGCAAGATGAAAAGAGGTTCCGTTTCATACTCTTTAATGCCTTTGACTTTGATTAAACCATAGCCATAGTTATGCTCTTTTTAACCTGGAAAATAAGATAAATTGGGAAAAGTTAAGCTTTATTTCTGTAATTCTACAACTAAATGCAAATAATACAATGAAAAGAGACTAAAAAACATCATACCAGATACTCACCATATTTTAAGATGTGATTACTGTAGCGTATAATTATATTATCCCTTCCCATCCTGCTCATAAAAGAAGTATAAATCAGATTAAAAAGAGAGATCAACATTAATGTAAGAAAATGACTTGTGAGAGAAGTTTAAGAACCTTGGATTGCGTAAACTGTAATGACTTCCGTATTTCGCATGCAAATTAACAGAACGATCAGCACAAAGGAATGCAAGCTTTGAATAATCATCACTCAGCACCTATTAATATGTATAAAAAATGAGCAAAATTTAGTAGACAGCCTCTGCCTCTTGTAAACTATTATTTAAACTTTTATATAAAAACCAGAAAAATACCTGGAAATTGATAATCTCCGATACCAAATGCCTTTCAAACTTCAACGATAACTCCCTTAATTCATATACTTTAACTTGTGGAGGGTAAATACCTATAACTCACAGTCAGTCAGAGAAGTTGCTAACACAGTTCTACCACATATGATACAAACAGAGCTAAACGAAACACAAAAAACACATCACATGTTCCCAATAACCTGAAGCAATGAGAAATTCGCCATCAGGGGTAGCTTTAATTCCATTTGTTGCAGTTTCAAATCTTAAATCTTGGATCAAATCCACAATTTCCATGTAATCTATACACATAAAATAAAACCGTTACATAAGTGAAAACAGCAGTTCTTGTTAAACTATTGAAATTAACGTACCACATCTAACCGATGAAATTCACATTCAATATTTACTAAAGAAAATAAAAATAATAAACAAAATTCGTGCTTTTGTATTTGCGAAGAGTTCTAATCTTCTTCGACGGTAGCCAAGTCTGTTGAATCGCGTAGAACATATCAAATGAAACCAAACCTGTTTTGACTCGTTATTTTAACATATAATTAGACAAAATGTCATTAGCTTACCTTCTACTAATAGTTTTCCTAAAGTGCTGACCTGCCCTACCGATCCCTGACCACTATACTTTTTTTCATCTGAGTTCAGAATGACCTATGTTGACATAAATATAGAAGATCAGAAAATGAATACGAAAAATATTAAAAATAAAAGTAAGATATGACATTATATTTACTTGATACACCACGGAGACCAAACACCTCATGTTTTTAATGCTAAAGCCCTAATTTTTAATGCTAAAGCTCTAAATTCATCACAAATTATACAGATTGCAGTGTAAGAAAGCACATGAGCATGTAAACTTCGGGTTAATTTGTAAACCTGAGCGCTTGTACTCGGCAATGGTACTTCTATGCAGTTACGCATACCATCAACTCTGCAATGAAACAAAATTTCAACGATTCAAATCAAAAGAAGCATTATAGTTTTTTAAATCGTGTAGAACATATCAAACGAAACCAAACCTGTTTTAACTCGTTATTTTACCATATAATTAGACAAAATGTCATTATCTTACCTTCTACTAATAGTTTTCCGAAGGCACTAATCCTGCACATGAGCATGTAAAATTACATATACAGTAAGAACGAACAATTTTTAATGCTAAAGCCCTAATTTCTAAGAGCTGATACTGAATACCTTGATTAATCGGACAGTTTAACATGCCTTACTGTTAGAAATTGAAGGTGTTGCTAACGTCAGTCATCAACTCCAATCACCATCTCAATGGCGGAGCACGGTAGCGGAGGAGGAATCAAACTCTGGGCTTGAGTGATTAAAAAAAACTAACCGCATTTGAGCTTTAATTGTCCTTTTTAATGGTCTTGCTGATGGGTTTTTTTAACGAAAGAAAAAAGAATAGCAAGCTTTCTGTTCATCCTCAAAAATTTCATATTCGAACTCATATGTTGCAGATTGCATATAATCACTTTCTTGATTGGTAATTACATGTAAACCAGTGTATTCTTTGCATCCAATCGATTAATTTGAAAGACAATTGTGAAGAAATCAACGTTTCTTGTATAATTTTGACCTTTGAAACTTCTACAAGTTCTGCGATCACCACCGTCTCCGACGTGACTTCATCCACCGATGTACGAGTTTACGCAAATCTAAACTGAATTAAGATATAGTGAATTCATGATCATCACTTCAATTCACATTCATATAATTAGTGCAAATACAACAAATCACAATATAACACATAATAGAATTCCATATTTCAAATCCTATTTCATCAAAATCACCATCAGACCTTTTAAACACTGAATTAACATCTTCTAGATCACAACAATAGCATCAATTTCTCCAAAAATCAACAAACTAACAAAAAACTGTAACCTAGTTGAAAAAATAAAAAATCAACAACTAACCCTCGTTTTCTGCTTCCACCACTATTTCCATTACTTTCTACACGTAGAGACACGATTCCAAACTTTCTAAGATATTTTTAATTATTCACACATTGTACAGAACTACCTATATTCTATACTTGTTATATTTATTTAGTATATTAATTTGTTTATATGTTTTTAGTAGCATGATCAACACGAGAACCACAATATCCACATAAGCACTTTTATATAGTTCTCTCCAGAGGATAGGTTACATAACCATCTTATGTATAAGATGCACATGTGTTTATACAGTTCTCATAGATTTTGTATTGGAAGGTCCTTTAGGTTCTTATATGAATTTAAACAATTAAAACTATGATATAAATCTAAAATAAAAAAGAATTTATGTTCCAAGTTGAATAAGATACAAACATGAGAGTTCATAGTTGCATGATAAAATGAGATGTTTGGACGGAGATAATTACAGATTATGTTGACCTTCTGGTCTTCTAAAATCACAAGAGGTATTTGCCAATTTGGAATCTTGTGTTGTTTTTGGATGGTGCATACTACACGTAGAGACATGATTCCAAACTTTCTAAGATATTTCTAATTACTCACACATTGTACAGACCACAAGAATATATCTACAAAACTACAGAAGTTATATTAGTGGACTTTAAGTAACAGTAACTAACCCTGTCCTGTAAACTTACACCATGTTCTTGTCGCTCCTCCACCTACTCGCCTGTGATTTGTTCCACGAAGGTTGTCTCATCCCTACAAGTCATCCAAAACTTACAATTTCAATTTCGATTTCCATTTCAATTACAATTTTCATTTCAAGTTGGATGATACGAAACAAAACGAAACCTTTTTGTTTGAGGAAGCGGCGACATTCTTCATGGGTGAGTTGAGAAATGTCGTCTTCGGTGAGGAGGTGGAATGGCGGTGGTGGAGAACGGTGGCTCCTCTGTGGACATGGTGGCGTAATCGACGGAATTAGGGTAAATTTGGAGGTTAAAATTTGGTGAATAAGTGAGAGAATTGGGTTGCAGCAAACCCTAATTTCATTTGCGATTCTTGAAAGTGAAAGAGAAAGTGAATATAGAGAGAGTGTGTAATTGATTGAAGAAGAGAGTATTATATATCTAGATGGTTTGAATTTTGAATCTAGAGCCATAATTTTGAGTATGGACAGAGTTTTTGAATTTTGAATGATGAGCAGAGCTTTGCCCTTTTGTATGTAGGCAGTTTTTTGAAATTTGAGGGAGGACCAGAGGTTTGAAATTTGAATGTGGGGCAGTGGTTTGAAGAAAGAATGTGGGCCAGACCTTTGAAATTTTAAAGTGGGGCAGTGGTTTGAATTTATGATGTCACTATGCTCTCTCTATGGCTTTCACCTCATTGTTGATGGCATAAGAAAAGCATTGTTGGACAACCTCTATGGCTGCCACATAAGCTTTTCTTATGTCATTGGAATTTCTTCTTTTATAGAAAGCATAAAAAGATTATTAATTTAAACTAATATTATATTTATTGATCTGAAATAAATGTATTTACTTAGTTTAAATGGTTATTTTTAGACCTTCAAAATCTGTTATATTGAATAGGCTAAATTACACTATTATTCCTTTATGTTTGTATCAGATTGCAGTGGATAACCTTTAACTTTAATAATTACAGTTACAATCCTTTATTTGTAAAACTCATTACCAACCTGTCACACCCCGATTTCCACGTGTCACCAGTGGGCCCGGTAAGGGAGTATCGTGACGTGGTTGGCAACATAATAGTCAAACAACACAATATTTAATATGCACAGTGGAAGCAATTTAAAAGATATAATACAACCGAATTTAATATTGTAATATCAAATGTCACAATGTTCGGAAGTTTATCCACAGATGGATCGAAAATAAAATAGAATTAATAGTTCAACAGACTTCAGGCATCTTAAGCTTGCGAGACTTCTATTGATGCTAAGGAGAAATCCCAGCCAATTACGCTTAGTACCTGCATTTAATCTTTTTGGAAAATACGTCAGTTTACACTGGTAAATACAATCAACTGACTCATTTTGGAAAATGATTGAAAATTGGTTTGGATGCACGTGGCATAAACATTTTATTTAACTTGGGAGAATTATTTAATATTATAATCTTGTGAACGAATTACATGTTCCTTGTGCGTTCAGTAGCCCGGATCTTGTCCGGGTTAAAGATCAATAGACACACCACAATATTCTTTTGTGCACTGACGGGTGTACGCCTACACCCCGTGCTTAAGTCGTGGCCATTTCGTAAAATGATGCCAAGGATATCCGGGACATGGTCATTAACCCCCCAAAGGCTTTAAGTAACAAGACTGTTTAAACGAGCCGATCAAATTATTCAATTAACCACCCATCGATGGAAGATTTGATGCCCGATCAAGCGGTATGCTATATACCGTAACCCAAAGCCGTATAGGGAAAATAAGTTAAAAGTATTTACCTGAGCAATGTATAAATCACAATAAGCAAATTGCAAGTAGCTTTTACTGGTTCTCCTAATCTGGAACGAAGGTTTACAATAAGCTATTAGAATCCTAACGGGTCTTTAGTTAAGCTTAAGCTTAGACCGGTTAGTTTCAAAGATACGGTTCGTACGCACGATTAAGCGAAGACTGGATAGAATGTGATTTAGACCCGATTTAGACCCGACAAGTTCAGAGACTTGTTTAATATGGATCCTTCATGCACATTCTGGATTTTGAGATAAAACCGATAAGGTTTGACCCGTTTCGGCTAATTTATGTAAACTTGTTACATAAACCGAACCGAACGCGAAATAAGCGTAACGGGTAATAATGAGAGCCATTTACAAGTTTTCTAAGTTAATATGCTCCAAATATGTTGTGACATCAGTAAGGTGTCTTTTATTATGCCCGAAACGAATTTAAACACAAACTATGCCCCGTAGGGGTAGTTTGGTCATTCTAAAGGTTGTAAAAGAGTTTAAATGTTAACCTGAGTTACAGGTCTGATGTAATCAGCAAAAATACTCAATTTTCTAAGTTATATCACTAGGTTAAAGTATATATGTGAAATTTATCAATTTTAACCAAACTATGCCCCGTAGGGGTATTTTGGTAATTTCACATAAGCCGAAAATCTCAAAACTGAAGTCTGAGTTTAACAACCTTTGCTTACTGTTAGAATATTATAATTTGCCTCAAATATCAGTAGGTATCAACCCTTGTATGTTTAATTTGGTTATAGCACATACTATGCGTTAAAAACGCTTAAAAGGCGATTAGAAGCCATTTCCGGGTTTGATACATAAAGCTGATATTTTTATTATTCCAGAAGGCTTAAAATAATTTATTTATCATATGTGATCAGTAGTAAAAGGTTTGGAGTCATTTAGATATGTAAAACTCATTTTATGGCCCGTAAGGGCAAAACCGACAATTACCGGATTAAGCCTACGACTATAAGTTATGCTCGGCCTAAAATTAATTAAAAATATTTAAAAATCCCAAAATAATATATTACATCAGTGGGTAAAGTGTTTGATATTAAAAATTAGGCTTAACTAGTCTATACGCTAATTACGCCGTTTAATTAACATAAAGCTTTCATTTTGCGCTAATGAGCATAACTCTCAAACTACACCTCAAACTGATGTCAAACTTTGTATGCAAGTTTAAATATCAGTAATTAAAGTTTCTACTCTTTTACATTTTCAAAAATCACGTTTTAAGGTAATAAGGGCATAATGGTCAACATAGGAGCAATTAACGGAATCATGCGTATTAATTGGATAACTAATGATCCAAGGTGTATAATCATAGAGGGTTATACTAGCATGTAACCTGGTCCAAATGAAGCTCTAATGTATTTCTAATACATACCATAACGGGTCAGAACTGAAAGTCAAAGTATAAGTCAAACTATGCGACTTTCGGTTCCGAACCGGGTCTTAACAGGTAATTGTCGGGTTGAACATGTTTAGACATGTTCTTACACTCATTACCAAGTTATATTAATGATCAAACAGGTTATATGTGTTCTATTTTGCTAATCATGCATAAATTGTAATTTAAACATTCTGTTGACTTTTTATTAACACGTTTGACCCGACATTTGACCTAGTTAGAGTGGGAATCAGGGGGAACCCTTTTAAGGGTTTATTAGCCACATAATTACCAACTTATAACTACTTTTGATTCGACTAATCACTGGACCATTAGTGATTAATCTTAAAGTCAACCGTTAATTACGACGGTTTGACTTTTAAGCTATAACTAAGCTAAAACTTAATTTAGAAAGGTTTAGCAAGCTTACCAAGGTCCTATGCACGAAATGTGAACACTTGAGAGAAGGCTTGAGCTCTAGAAATGATTAGAAAATGCAGATGAAGGTGTGATCAATTGGTTGCAACTCAAGACCCTTTTATAGTGAAATTTTCACCACAAATTGTTGACACCAAGGTCTAACACTGACCATAATTCATCAACATGTATCCCTAAGTGTCTAGGACTGTTTAGGGGTCGCCCACCATGTTAAAATATCTGTTTTTGGTCGATTCTGTGCGTTTACAGGAGGCTGCCTGCCTTTTCTGATACTGGGCGACTGACGCGGCCCGCATGAGTGTTAACCCACCTTTACGCGGGCCGCATGGACCTTAAAAAATCAGATTTTTCATTTTTTTTTTGTTTTTGCAACTTGTCCCTTGGCTTCACGAAAGGTCAACTAAGCTCATTCTTTGCATTTTGACCCCTTCATATTTACCCACAAGGGCTTTAGGACTTATACCCACTTTGCCAAGTCCCTAGACACTTCCGGTTAACCCGAAACGTCATAACTTTCAATGTTAACGCTTTAACCCCTCGTATACGAATTTGATCATAACTTTCTCATACAATTACGAAACTTTATGAAATTTATATCGCGCATTCTAGTGAGCATAATTATCAGTTACAAAGCTTCGGGGTTGTCAAAAGGTCACTCAGAGGTATGACTTAAACATGTTGACACATTTAACCCCTGTAGTTTGTAATCTCCCACTTTTAGCTTCGCATGATCCATGATTTATTCGTTTGATGCAACAAACATCATGTAGGGTTATTGTACAATATATTTATTCACTGTTGACATTTAGAATACGTATATTCACATACTTTCCATGATTGTCAACTTTAGTCCTTTCAGAACATTCTTTCGCACGTTCAAACATATGACACGTGTCAACACATTATAGGACGTGAATTTTCGAGGTGTTACATCCTCACCCCCTTAAAATAAATCTCGACCCGAGATTTACTGAAATAAATAAGGGTACTTTTCTTTCATCGTGGATTCAACTTCCCATGTGTATTCGGGACCTCTACGGGAATCCCATTTGACCTTTACAATAGGTACATGCTTCCTTCGAAGCTTCTTAACCTGTCGATCTTCAATCGACAATGGTTTTTCCACAAATTTCAAGCTCTCATCTATGTGCACATCTGTATGCGGTATTACCAGTGATTCGTCAGCGAAACACTTTTTCAGATTGCAGATGTGGAACACGTTGTGAATTCCACGGAGCTCTTCTGGTAAGTTTAACTTATAGGCAACTGACCCGACACGTTCGATAACCTCGAAAGGTCCTATGTATCTCGGGCTTAGCTTGCCTTTCTTACCAAATCGCATCACCCTTTTCCAGGGTGATACCTTAAGTAACACTTTATCACCTACATCGAAGTGAAAAGCTTTACGCTTTGGATCTGCGTAACTCTTCTGCCTATCTCGGGCAGCTTTGAGACGGTCGTGAATCTGGACAATCTTGTCCGTCGTTTCGAACACTATCTCTGGTCCTGATAATTGGACGTCTCCAACTTCCGCCCAACAAACTGGTGTTCTACACTTTCTACCATATAAGGCCTCAAAAGGCGCAGCCTTTATGCTGGTGTGGTAGCTATTGTTGTAGGAGAATTCAATTAGTGGTAGGTGTTTATCCCAACTACCACCCAAATCGATCACACATGCACGTAGCATGTCTTCCAACGTTTGAATAGTACGCTCACTCTGGCCGTCTGTCTGAGGATGGTAAGCCATACTGAAATTCAAACGTGTGCCCAAAGATTGTTGGAAACTCTTCAAAAAATGTGACGTGTATCTAGTATCTCTGTCAGAGATAATAGACACAAGTATGCCATGTAAGGCTACAATCTTATCCACGTATAACTGGGCTAACATGTCGGAGCTATAAGTCTCCTTGATGGGTAAGAAATGTGCTGACTTAGTCAGTCTATCAACTATAGCCCATATTGTATCATTTCCTTTCCTGGTCTTAGGTAACTTGGTGATAAAATCCATAGTTACCATTTCCCACTTCCACGTAGGAAGTTCTGGCTGTTGTAGCAAACCTGACGGCTTTTGATGCTCGGGTTTGACTTGCGCACATGTCAAGCATTTAGCTACATAGGTGGCTACAGACTTTTTCAAGCCTATCCACCAATAATTTGCCCTTAGATCCTGGTACATCTTATCAGCTCCAGGATGAACGGAGTATTTGGAACTATGGGCTTCTTGGAGGATGACATCTCGAAGTCCTCCATAAATTGGAACCCATATGCGTCCATTTAATCTTAGAATTCCGTCCTTGCTAAGAGTTAACTGCTCCTCAGTTACCCCTAGCTTTTCATTAGGATAGTTAGCTTCCAACACAGCTTCCTTCTGTGCAGCTAACAACCTTTCAGTCAAACTGTTCTTTATCTCCATGCGCTTGGCATTGATTCGGATGGGTTTCACCCTCTCCTTTCGACTCAAGGCATCGGCGACTACATTCGCCTTGCCGGGATGGTATCTGATTTCACAATCATAATCATTTAAATTTTCCATCCAACGGTGTTGCCTCATGTTTAATTCCTTCTGATTAAACAGATGTTGAAGGCTCTTGTGATCAGAATAGATCACACACTTGATCCCATATAGATAATGCCTCCACAGTTTTAGTGCGAATACAACGGCACCCAACTCCAAGTCGTGGGTGGTGTAATTCTTTTCATGCACCTTTAACTGTCTTGAAGCATAGGCAATAACCTTGCCTTTTTGCATAAGCACACACCCCATGCCAGTGTGCGATGCATCGCAATAAACCACGAACTCTTCTATTCCATCTGGCAATGTCAGTACTGGGGCGTTGCTCAACTTTTGCTTCAGAATATCAAAGGACTCTTGCTGCCTAGGGCCCCAAACGAACTTTACCTTCTTCTTAGTCAAGGAAGTTAGGGGTGCAGCAATCCTTGAAAAGTTTTCGATGAAACGCCTGTAATATCCTGCCAATCCCAGGAAGCTACTAATCTGTGTAAGCGTTTTTGGCTCTTGCCAGTTCATTACTGCTTCAACCTTAGCGGGATCCACCTAGATACCACGCTCACTGACCACATGTCCAAGAAATTGGACTTCTCGTAGCCAAAATTCACACTTAGAGAATTTGGCATAGAGCTTCTCCTGATGTAGAAGTTTGAGAATACATCGAAGGTGTTTCTCATGGTCAGCTTAATTCTTAGAATAAATGAGAATGTCGTCGATGAAAACGATGACGAATTTATCTAAGTACAGCTTGCAAACGCGATTCATGAGATCCATGAACGCGGCCGGTGCATTAGTGAGCCCAAAAGGCATCACTAGGAACTCGTAATGACCATAACGAGTCCTAAATGCAGTTTTGTGTACGTCTTCATCTCTGACCTTCAGCTGATGGTAGCCTGACCTCAAATCAATCTTCGAGAAATAACTTGCCCCTTGCGATTGATCGAACAAATCGTCGATTCTGGGCAGAGGATACCTATTCTTTATCGTGACTTTATTAAGCTCACGATAATCGATGCACAGACGCATCGATCCATCTTTCTTCTTCACAAATAAGACAGGTGCTCCCCAAGGAGACGAACTAGGTTTAATGAAACCTTTGGCCAGCAATTCATCCAGTTGCGTCCTTAATTCCTTCATTTCTGTGGGCGCCAACCTATAAGGTGCTCTAGCAACTGGGGCTGCTCCGGGGATGATATCAATTCTGAATTCGACTTGTCTATCTGGTGGCAAACCAGGAAGATCTTCAGGAAACACTTCAGGGTATTCAGAAATGACGGGGATGTCTTCGATCTTTGGTTTAGGCTCATCAATAATCACCTGTGCCATGTAGATGACACATCCCTTCTTTAAACACTTGGAAGCCTTGAGCATAGTCACTTGCTCAGGCAATCCATACTGGGTATCTCCCCGAATGGTAAGTGATTCACCAGACGGAGTCTTTATCACCACTTGCTTTCTGTTGCAGACAATTTGGGCCTGGTTATGAGACAACCAGTCCATACCCAAGACTATGTCAAAACCGGCTAATTTAAATGGAAGTAGAGATAGAGGAAAAGAATGGTTCTTAATGGATATAATACATCCATCTAACACAGTTGAGACGGTTTCTAGGGTGCTATCCGCTAACTCCACCTCATAATTCACATTTAAGGTTTTGACAGGTAATTTCAGCAATTTGCAAAATTTATGATCTACAAACGACTTATCAGCGCCTGAATCAAATAGTACTCTTGCATAGACATCATTTACAAGGAAAGTACCTGTAATAACGTTGTCGTCTAGAATCGCTTCCTTTGCGTCCATTCTGAAGACTCTAGCATTAGTCTTCTTGGCCTCTTCAGGCTTCTTGGTGTACTTAGGGCGGTTGGTTTTAATGTGCCCCTTTTCATTGCAACGGTAGCACGTTGCGTCTTTCATCTTCTTGCAATCCAAGGTTTTGTGATCCGTGAACTTGCATATTCCACATGCATAGGTTTTTGACTGAGTCTGTGAGTTTGACTCGAGTCTGCACTTTCCATAGTGCTGTTTCTTGCAAATTTTGCATTTGGGCTTCTCACCAGAGTGATGCCCATCTTTTCTTGACTCCGATCCGTTCTTGTTGTCACCGTTCCCACGGTGTTTCTTGTTCGATCTCCGTGAACCATCATCTTCACGTTTTCTCTTCTCAGCCTCCTTATTCCTCAGCGATCTCTGCCTGACCGCATCCAAAGTGAGGGACAAGGATATGTCAGCTACAGATCTAAAAGTAGCTGGCCGAGAAGCCTTCACGCTTGCCTTGATTTCCGGGGCTAAACCACCGATAAAACGAGCTATTCTTTTTGGCTCCGGGGTTACCAGATATGGAACCAACCGGGACATCGTGTTGAAGCTCGTTAGGTAAGCTTGACAGTCAAGGTTTGTCATCACCAATGATAGAAAATCAGATTCTATCTTCTCCACCTCATGTTGAGGGCAGTAATTTTCCCTGATAAGGGCAACAAATTGATCCCAAGACATGTTGTACAATGGGATTTTCCCGGTGGCTTGAATCAGAGATCTCCACCATGCTAAAGCTTCACCTTTGAAAGGCTGCGACACAAACTTGACTATATCCCTTTCTGCGCATCCGCTGATATCCACAACTGTGTCCATCTCGTCTAGCCACGTCATACAGTCGATGGCTCCTTTCTCCCCAGTAAAATCCCGGGGTTTGCAGGAAACAAAATATTTATACTAGCAACCCTTGTCACGGGGTCCTTGGTTTAGTACAACCTGCTGAGATGGGGCACTGTGGTGGTTCGAGGAGTGCCGATCATCATCTTTCTTCGGTTCGTCCTTCTTGGATGGTGGCTTTGAAGCCTGTGTAGATAGGGTCCTACTACGACTCCCACTATACTCTTCATACTGCCTTTCCAATGCCTTTGTAACTGCGTCATCGACCAACGCTTTTAATTCAAAACCCGTTAAATTTATCCGGGCGTTATCAACGTTCTCCACTGGATGATTATTTATCTCGTCTGAGTTAGCCATTTTAATTGAACTGTTACAGAAAACAAGAACAATAGTTTATTTGGAGTTTATTATGGAATTGCCCCTTAGGGTAATTCATTAACCATGGTAAACAGAGACCATATCTGGTTAATTTACTAATCGTATTCAATTAGGATTTCAATTAAAATTTTATCCTAATTATAAACAATAACAATATATATTAGCACATAAGGCTTAGTCACATGGACAATTTAAATTATAGGCTATGATTTCAGAGAATCAAGGCCCTTAAGGTATATTGGCACAACAGGACTAGTCACAAGGACATTTATAAATTATAAGCTATGATTTCAGAGAATCAAAGCATGAAGGTATAATGGCACAATAGGCCTAGTCACAAGGACATTTATAAATAATAAGCTATGATTTCAGAGAATCAAAGCATGAAGGTTTGAACCTAGTTCATTACCTTTATTTGACAGGGAGTCATCGATACCACTGTCTTTTGGCTCATGTAGAAATGAGCAAGGCCCGTAGGCACTATATTACCACGTATGGTAAAAATATGATCATCTTAATTGATGATTTAACCCATGATTCGGAGATCATTTAGTTGGGTTTGGAATCTTTGAAAAGATCCTTATATAATAATGACGGGTGTGATTTTTAAATGAATCACGTCTGCCAGGAGTGTTAACATGTTTACAGATGTTAACAGGGATTTGAATCTTTTAAACAGGTCTTACCATTATGGCCAGGTCTTTATAAGGACACTCAGGCTAGGTTTCACTCTTAAGATTCTTATTCAATATTTAAATAGGCAGATTATTATTAAAAGGAATGATTTTGATTTATTTATTTCATATATAATATTTATGCATATAATAGCAAGATGAAATTTATAAACATAACATTCCATTAATTTTCGAAAGATTACATGTTGCCCTAAATGGGACTTTTCAACAAACAACTTACCCACGCAGGGGTTTAAACAAGTACTTACCCACGCAGGGGCTTAATAACACAAATACCCACGCAGGGGCTTGATAACATACATACCCACACAGGGGTTTAAACAAATAACATAATAGTCCACACAAGGACTTACACAAATAACATACCCTCGTAGGGGTTTACAGAAAGATAGACCCACGCAGGGGTCAAAACAAACAAGCATACCCACGCAGGGGTTTATACAGGAAGACCGGCCCACGCAGGGGCTCAACAACAAATGGAAGGATTTAGTGGTCCTTCTTGATCTTCCCTTTAATCAGGCTCGTTAATCCTTGAAAGAACGTTTGTCGCTCCCTTCGTTCCCTGTGAAACTCTCGCTCTACATGGTCCAACCTTTGCAGAATTTCTTCGCGATCTGGTGGGGAGAACCTTGGTGGTTGCGATTTTTGCCTGATAATAGGTCTTGGAGGTATCTGGTACCCATGTGTTGGGTACCCTACTCCCCATGGATCTCCATAGGGTCCTTGGGTGTTGTAGTTAGCCGCTACCATGTAGGGGTCGGCCTCTGCGTAACCATAATTGTGGTGAGTCGGCGGTTCAACGGGTTATACGCCATGGAACCCGTGTATGCTGGAATTGGGTTGTCAAAACCCATCGGTGGTGGCTATGGTACAACTGGGTTAGAAGGTCCACCCATTTGTGGGTCCTCCTGATGTGGCGGATAGTGGCTGCCACTAGATTGACGAGGAGAGCTGAAATGAAAGTCTCCTGCTCGCGCAGACATACGCGCTCCGGATCTCCTACGCCTTGGCGGTTGTGGAGGTGCCGGTTGAACTGGTGGCGGTGGAGGTGGTGGCGTGACTGGCACAAATCTCGAATCCACAGAGGGATCCTGCTGCTGCTGTTGAGGCGGTGAATGGCAAGGAGGTGTATAGTACCATTCGTGCCTGGTAAACATAGCTTGAAAGCTATCTGGACCAACATAGGGTGATCCGTGGAAAGAAGATCCGTCAGAGATCTCTATCGGGTGGTTTGGTGTACCACTGGCAGGTTCGACAGGGTCCGTATCCTCGTCCATATCGTCCGCGTGATCTCCCGAGAAATGATCGTCCGACCCCAATGGGTTAAAACCCACTGGTTCTGCTATGTAGTTTGCCAGGTTAAACCGGCCCCTAAAAACTGGTGTAGGGTCACCAAAAGAATTATGCGATAAAGATCGCTGCAACGGTATGTATGAAGGTTGCGGGTTGTTGGGCTCGTACTCCGGCTGTGGCCCATAAGGGTTTTGGACAGGAGGTGTGGAGCTGTGTGAGACCGACCGTCTAGCCGGTTCAAAGAGGTTCCTCCGGTTTTGCCGGGGATCGTCACTCTCTGTGGTTGAAGGAGCTCGCACATTCGAGGGTCCTGCCTCGTTGTCATTGGGGGCGGTGATTGTCCCCTTTCCGCGTCCTCTTCTCCTGAAGAATCTTGGCGGCATTTTCTTAATCATGTCAATACAATATGAGCTAACGACAAGGATATAAATAAAAATATAGGACAAAACAAAAACCAAACAAGGTAGAATTCGTCCTATGTTATTTGTCTAGACTCGAAAGTTTAGATATGTGCAATTGTGTAACTGAGATTAAACACAAAAGGCTAGTGTTTACTTCACTCAGTGTTGGCTCTGATACCAACCTGTCACACCCCGATTTCCACGTGTCACCAGTGGGCCCGCTGGGGGAGTATCGTGACGTGGTTGGCAACATAATAGTCAAACAACACAATATTTAATATGCACAGCGGAAGCAATTTAGAAGATATAATACAACCGAATTTAATATTGTAATATCAAATGTCACAATGTTCGGAAGTTTATCCACAGATGGATCGAAAATAAAATAGAATTAATAGTTCAACAGACTTCAGGCATCTTAAGCTTGCGAGACTTCTATTGATGCTAAGGAGAAATCCCAGCCAATTACGCTTAGTACCTGCATTTAATCTTTTTGGAAAATACGTCAGTTTACACTGGTAAATACAATCAACTGACTCATTTTGGAAAATGATTGAAAATTGGTTTGGATGCACGTGGCATAAACATTTTATTTAACTTTGGAGAATTATTTAATATTATAATCTTGTGAACGAATTACATGTTCCTTGTGCGTTCAGTAGCCCGGATCTTGTCCGGGTTAAAGATCAATAGACACACCACAATATTCTTTTGTGCACTGACGGGTGTACGCCTACACCCCGCGCTTAAGTCGTGGCCATTTCGTAAAATGATGCCAAGGATATCCGGGACATGGTCATTAACCCCCCAAAGGCTTTAAGTAACAAGACTGTTTAAACGAGCCGATCAAATTATTCAATTAACCACCCATCGATGGAAGATTTGATGCCCGATCAAGCGGTATGCTATATACCGTAACCCAAGCCCGTATAGGGAAAATAAGTTAAAAGTATTTACCTGAGCAATGTATAAATCACAATAAGCAAATTGCAAGTAGCTTTTACTGGTTCTCCTAATCTGGAACGAAGGTTTACAATAAGCTATTAGAATCCTAACGGGTCTTTAGTTAAGCTTAAGCTTAGACCGGTTAGTTTCAAAGATACGGTTCGTACGCACGATTAAGCGAAGACTGGATAGAATGTGATTTAGACCCGATTTAGACCCGACAAGTTCAGAGACTTGTTTAATATGGATCCTTCATGCACATTCTGGATTTTGAGATAAAACCGATAAGGTTTGACCCGTTTCGGCTAATTTATGTAAACTTGTTACATAAACCGAACCGAACGCGAAATAAGCGTAACGGGTAATAATGAGAGCCATTTACAGGTTTTCTAAGTTAATATGCTCCAAATATGTTGTGACATCAGTAAGGTGTCTTTTATTATGCCCGAAACGAATTTAAACACAAACTATGCCCCGTAGGGGTAGTTTGGTCATTCTAAAGGTTGTAAAAGAGTTTAAATGTTAACCTGAGTTACAGGTCTGATGTAATCAGCAAAAATACTCAATTTTCTAAGTTATATCACTAGGTTAAAGTATATATGTGAAATTTATCAATTTTAACCAAACTATGCCCCGTAGGGGTATTTTGGTAATTTCACATAAGCCGAAAATCTCAAAACTGAAGTCTGAGTTTAACAACCTTTGCTTACTGTTAGAATATTATAATTTG
The DNA here is from genome assembly GCA_030545235.1 of Helianthus tuberosus. NCBI lineage: Eukaryota > Viridiplantae > Streptophyta > Magnoliopsida > Asterales > Asteraceae > Helianthus > Helianthus tuberosus. The sequence continues at coordinate 42,866 of JARYGA010023379.1, forward strand.
CCTCAAATATCAGTAGGTATCAACCCTTGTATGTTTAATTTGGTTATAGCACATACTATGCGTTAAAAACGCTTAAAAGGCGATTAGAAGCCATTTCCGGGTTTGATACATAAAGCTGATATTTTTATTATTCCAGAAGGCTTAAAATAATTTATTTATCATATGAGATCAGTAGTAAAAGGTTTGGAGTCGTTTAGATATGTAAAACGCATTTTATGTCCCGTGAGGGCAAAAACCGACAATTACCGGATTAAGCCTACGACTATAAGTTATGCTCAGCCTAAAATTAATTAAAAATCTTTAAAAATCCCAAAATAATATATTACATCAGTGGCTAAAGAGATTGATATCAAAAAGTATGTTTAAGTAGGCTATACGCTAATTACGCCATTTAATTAACATAAAGCTTTCATTTTACGCTAATGAGCATAACTCTCAAACTACACCTCAAACTGTTGTCAAACTTTGTATGCAAGTTTAAATATCAGTAATTAAAGTTTCTACTCTTTTACATTTTCAAAAATCACGTTTTAAGGTAATAAGGGCATAATGGTCAACATATGAGCAATTAACGGAATCATGCGTATTAATTGGATAACTAATGATCCGAGGTGTATAATCACAGAGGGTTATACTAGCATGTAACCTGGTCCAAATGAAGCTCTAATGTATTTCTAAACGTCATAACTTTCAATGTTAACGCTTTAACCCCTCGTATACGAATTTGATCATAACTTTCTCATACGATTACGAAACTTTATGAAATTTATATCGCGCATTCTAGTGAGCATAATTATCAGTTACAAAGCTTCGGGTTTGTTAAAAGGTCACTCAGAGGTATTACTTAAACATGTTGACACATTTAACCCCTGTAGTTTGTAATCTCCCACTTTTAGCTTCGCATGATCCATGATTTATTCGTTTGATGCTACAAACATCATGTAGGGTTATTGTACAATATATTTATTCACTGTTGACATTTAGAATACGTATATTCACATACTTTCCATGATTGTCAACTTTAGTCCTTTCAGAACATTCTTTCACACGTTCAAACATATGACACGTGTCAACACATTATAGGACGTGAATTTTCGAGGTGTTACAAACATCAAGGCCTTTTTCTGCATCAATTGTAACATATTCAGGAACTCATTATTTCTAGAAGGATACAAACTTTGTTGCAAACCCAACAACACAATAAACTCAGAGGAAATCTTAACAATTTCTTCAACAGAACAACCTGAAAGACCCTGAACAAGTAAAATAGCTAGTCGTTTGGTAATCAAAGCATCCGAATCAGCTTCAAAGATAACAACTTTCTTATCTGAATCATCAAAATAAGCCCTTAACCAGACCTGAGGTACACAACCTTTGACTTTGTTTTCGTCTGTTTTGAACTGGGGTTCGAGGGGTTTAAGGTTTTTGCCGTAGAATAAGAGTTGTTCGTATTTGGGTTTTGGTTCTTGTACGGATTGGAAAAGTTTGATGATTTGTTGAAGGTTTTGTGGGAGTTGTTCAAAGATGATATTTTGATTATTCGAATGATGAAGATTGGGGCCAGGGGAAGAGGGTTTGGTGGTGGGGGTTGATCGGACGTTGAAAGATTTGGAGAAATGGGGTTTGGGTGAAATGGGGAAAGATGAATGTGGTTTAGGGTTTAGGGGTTTGAATATTGAAGGTGGGAGTGGGAGGAAATGGGTGGAGATTCGACGGTAAGATGAGCAGGGAGACATGGTGACAGAACGACGTCGGTAAGGAGATTGTGATATGAGGTGGCAGGTGGTGGTGGGTTTGGTTAGGGAAGAAAAGGTTGAGAAAGAGAGAGAGAGAGATAACGAGAGATCTCAATCTGATGTGTTATATATATTTTAGTTTATTGTTTTTTGAGTGAATTGCATGTTTTGTCCTTTATCTTTGTACCAAATTTCAGGCGGTGTCGCTTATCTTTAAAATTAACAAGTTTTGTACTTATTGTTTCAAAATCTTGCACATTATGTCCTTTGCCCCTAACCCGGTTAATTTTTTTTCGTTAAATGAGATAACACAAGGGTATTTTAGTCTTTTTATCCATGTATTTAAATATATCTTAATAAGAATATAAAGTTTAAGAAATTAATAAAATATTATACATATTTATATATACACAATATACAAATTGCAAATTGTTTTGACTCAGATTGTGGAGGTTCGACATCAGAGTCAAATTGTTTTGAGTCAAATTGTTTTTGTAAGGATTGCTTGACTTTGTTAAATCAAAAATTGATGTTCAAAACTCCAGTAGATGTTCAAAAGTCCATAGAATAACAAATTCATTAACAAAATCGAGGCAATAGTGTCAATCTATATCGAGTTTAACAAACAATTGATAAAAATTTAGACTTTATCAATATTAATACTCGAACCAGTTCCGATTCAAAATCAAAATCTACAACGAACACTTTGAACAACAATCATATCAGATTCATCTTTGTGTCTCTTTAAATATTCATCTACTTATTCAAGTTCTCCAAGAAGAGAGAGAAAGAGAGTAACAAAGAGAAAAACTAGATCCGGGTTTCCACCTGCCACCAATCTCCACCACTGTCAAACCCATATCAATATTGGAACCACCGTACCGCGACTTCAACCATCAAACCTATTTCTTTCAAACAACCGATCACCAACCATGGTGACCGTCTCAACGCTTCTAGATCGAGATTCGAATAGCCAAACGTATAAAACACACACGATTAATCGATCGATAACAGACTACATGGATTTAATTGGGAAATTAGGGTTTTTTGGATTGGGAATTGGGGGTGATTAGTTGTGTGGGGGAATAGGGTAGGTCTGTGGGTGACAGGGATGAGAGGAGTAGAAAGAAAGAGAAGGGGAATGCGTTTAGAGAGAGAAAGAGATGAAAAAGACAAGTATACCCTCATGTGACTTGCACATGATCTGATTTAACAGAAAAAAATAACTGGGTTAGGGTTAAAGGACATAACGTGCAAGATTTTAAAACATTAAGTACAAGACTCGTCAATTTTAAAGATAATGGATACCGCCTGAAATTTGATATAAAGATAAAGAACAAAATTTGTAATTCACTCTAGTTTTTTTTATTAAATTACTTTTAATTTAATTTAATTTAATTGGTTAAAAGACTAAACTTTCCTTATGTGATATATCTTAACTGAAAATTTTAATTGGGTGAGTGCTAAAGGACCTAGGGTGTAATGAGTTTTAATAAAGGATTGTAACTGTAATTATTGAAGTTAAAGGTTATCCATTGCAATCTGGTACAAACATAAAAGACAAAAAGTGTAATTTACCCTATTATTGAGGTACAGTTTTTTTTGCTGTAACCTAATTTTTTAGATAGTCTTATACGTTAAAATTAAGGGAAAATGTCATAGAAATGTAACCAAGTTTGTCTATTGTTACAATTAAATCATTCAAACTTTTTTTTGTCTCTCTAAAATAATTAAACTTTATTTTAGCGTTCTAATACTATGTAATTACCAGGTCATCAGGTTACCATTTTTTAAAACGAATTTTTTTCTTTTCTTTTTTGCAATATCAGAAATTAGGGATGTGAATATATGTTGACTCTTGTAAGTTTTTTGAAACATGAATTTACATTTGACCTTCAAGATACCCCACACCACTACTGCAAACCTCCGTCTCCAGCAATTGCACGTCGAAAGTTTGTCATCAACCATTCAACTGACATTATCATCCATATTTGGCTTACCGACAGATGAAATCTAAGAAGGATTCGTGATCTTAAACCCAGAAAACATCGACGACAAGAACTTGTAAGTATCTCCGGTCAACGATGAAAAAACGACGTCGCCGGAAATGCAACACTGGCGGCATCCAGCTCTGAAGTGTCGGCACATAGTACCCCATCTCTGCCACCGCCATTGTCAGCTTTGAAATGGGTCCTCGTCGGAATCTAGTGTGACCGGTGGAAGCACCCTCACTAGCGGTGGTGGAATACAATTGTTGGTGACCGGTGGAAGCACCGTCACTAGTGGCGGCAGAATATGTCCGATCGTTATGATGAATAAAAAAATGTAAAGTTGTAAACTAATAAAGGTTGAAAATTAATTTTAAGTGAAAAAAGATAATGGGTTTAGTGGTATTCCGTAATTGAAAAATTGAAAAATTGAAAAATTTTGTGTAACCTGACACATCATCTTGATAACCTGGTAACCTGAGAATTACATAACATGAAAGCATTAAATTAAACTTCAATGACTTTAGGGAGACAAAAAAAGTTTTTGTGACTTAATCAGAACAACTAGCAAACTTGGTTACATTTCTACAAAGTTACCCCTAAAATTAACTAACAATTATATTACGAGTGTTTCGGTTGTGTTAGCGAGTTAGGTGTTGAAGAATTTAGAACGCAACGGATGATCTTAAAGACGTGTAATCACTTTCAGATCGAAATATTTCGGTGGTTCTCCAAAAAATCCAATTGAATACAACTCAACATTCGAGAACAAGAACCTAGTACATGTGTACTGTGAATTCATTTGAACCATAAAAATTTTAACAAACTTGATTACGAAGTTTTTTTTCTGGGATAGGGTTTGTAACTGCCATCAGGCATGTAACAACCCGCTTTTTGGAAAGTCAAAGTACAAGTCAAAGTCAAAGGAAAAAAGATTGCTAATTGCGATATGTCACTCCTTGCTTAACTATTGATTGTACGTTAATGACTTGTAATCGAATTCTATTATTTGCTTGTTTTAGTTGTATTATGTGGAGTATCTATTAATAATCGAGGTTTAATCACATATTAATCGCTAACCGACTTATCGCTAATCGCTATCGCATTCGCAACTCGAATTATGTGTTCTGGATATTGTTTTACGTGTGTGTGCTATTATGTGTTACTTGTGCATGTTATGTTTATGTTGAGGTGTTAATCTCCATCGAATCGCAAACGCTAAACGCAAGTTACTTAGGATGATTGTATGTTAGATATAGTATTTGTGTGTTTAATATAAATATATCGCATCGCTCACTCGAATCGCATCGCAACGCAACGCTCAACACGCGAATCAAAACGACAAAACTCAACGCGCCGGACACCTGGATCGAGTGGCCATCCGATCGGGTTGCCATCAGATCGGGTTGCCATCCGATCGGTGATCAATCCGACACTTGAACACTTTCCTCTTTTGGAAACCCTATAAATACCCACCTGCCACATCATTTGTGATGTGACAGCTCCTCACTCGACCAACCACACTCAAGCTCTCTTTTCTCTCGATTTCTCGCGATTCTTGTAAGTTTTCAACCTAAATCTTGTACTTCTATGATCTACACGCACTCCTTCATCTTTTTCACCTTTGAATCTTAACTTTTAACCGTGAAATCACTGGATTTGAGGTGTTCTAGGGTGATGTCATCATGGAGTTCTTATGAACTTCAAGGTTTGGCTTCATTCCACCAAGAACAACTTCGATCTGAAGGATTTCCACATGAATAATCAATGTTTTCGCATAGATCTACACATATTCACGGTTTAAAGGATTGAAAGATGATTTTCTAACATTCTTTCAACTCTTTTACAGTCAATGCATTCAAAACCGAAAGAATCGTAGCTCGTTCTGACCTTCTACTCTTTCTTAGTGATGTGTTGGTTCAAGATCTGAATTCTATCCAAGGAACAACTGATTTCAGGTTAAGCATGAACCACCGTCTTGAACTGTGAACTGATCGGACTAGGGTGATTCCTGTTCGATCGGATCACTTGGGTCAAGATGGGGTTCCTGTTGTTTAGTACGTTGTCAAACCATCTCGACCAAACCGCAAACTTTCAAAATAACCAAGTTCAAGACGATCAGATGCATCGGGACAGATTGCCGTCCGATCGGATTGCCATCCGATCGAACTGTGTCGCAACCCCCGTCCCCTAACAACCCGGGAACGGGCGGTCGCGGCCAGTTTCGGTGGTATCCGGGTTTTTATCATTTTGGCAGCGGAAATTACATTAGGACCGTAGTTAGGAAATATTTTTATCAGAGTAAAATACCATGCTTTTAATATATTAGCCGTCCGATCGGATTGCCATCCGATCGAACTGTGTCGCAAACCCCGTCCCTTAACAACCTGGGAACGGGCGGTCTCGACCAGTTTCGGTGGTATCCGGGTTTTTATCATTTTGGCAGCGGAAATTACATCAAGACCGTAGTTAGGAAATATTTTTATCAGAGTAAAATACCACATTTTTAATATATTAAACACAAGGGAAAATCTCACGTTTCAAGTACACACATTTTTCATAGGGATAAACCCTATTTTATTTAAATAAACATTTCTTTATTTTAGGTAACTTTATAGCCACTTTTCCAAGCCTTCGGTGCTGTCAAGCTGGCTTCTATTTGGCTTTCACATTTTGTTACCTGAAACGCGTTTAAAAACATTTTGTCAGTGGGAAATACTGGTGAGTGAATCCCTAGTTTAATCGAGTTAAGTAAAACCATTGTACAGTATTGAGGGCGGTCGCGCAATTACATTTGTTTCCATCTACTTTAATTACCACACACGGTACTGTCAACCCGACTTGTGGTCATGTTACTACTCACAATGTAGTAACAAATTTTGTATACAAAACCCCAACATACCGACGATAAATGTAGAATACAAATACTCAATCACTGCTTAATATAGTGTTAATTAAGTGAGGTTTTGTAAAAACAGTTTGCAAAAAGGAGGATTACTCGCATTGCTGTCTTAGGGTTTTCATTAAGGATTTCCTAGTGATTATCTATTAAACACACAAATGCACACGCATTAGTATAATAACCCAATATTTACATTAGTAATACCCTCCCCGAGACGACATTCCAACGACTACGTCGGGCAGAACCACGACAGTCGTTACGGAACCCTGGATCAATCGGGGGTTATGATACTTACAACGAGGCAGAACTTCGTTTTTTAGGGGGGTATTATGCCCGATATTATAATTTCTATTCAGATTTGAGAGAAAGAGATTGAATTTTGAACGACGAAATTTGAATGCCGATCCCGGCTATTTATAGGGCTGTTTATCGAGTCTCTGGCGCCCCGCGAGAGAGACAAGGAGTCTCTCGCTCCCCGCGAGCTAGGTATAATAGGGCGTAGGGTTGATTGGTCACCACTATAGACTCGCCGGGTGTTGTGCCACGTGGCGGGCTGGGGTTGCGCCAGCCGTCACTCGCTCGCGACCCGCGACAATATGGACAAGGGGGTCGCGCCCCGCCAGAGACCATAAATCTTTGTTTTTAATTATATATGGTATTTTAGGCTCGGTTTTTACATATAGGGTGTATTTTAGGACGTCTAGGGATATTTTAAATATATTAGAGGTGTTGAATATTATTTAGGAGGGTTGTTATATCCTCTCCACCTTGTTTTAGAGCTCGTCCTCGAGGTCTACTGGAACAGGTGTGGATATTTCCTTTGCATTTATGATTCAAGCTCCCAAGTGTACTCTGGTCCTCTTTTGGAGTCCCATTTCACTTTGACCAGAACTAATCTCTTGTGCTTGAGATTCTTGATTTTCCTATCTTTAATCTGTAGAGGTCGTTCCACAAATTTTAACTATTCATTTACCTCTATATCCTTAAGAGGCACTATGACTGATTCATCAGCTAAGTATTTCTTGAGATTAGATACATGAAATACATCATGTATTCCTACCATTTCCTCTGGCAGTTGTAGCTGATAAGCTAGAGGTCCTATTCTTCTAACAATCTCAAAAGGTCCAACATACCTGGGGCTTAGCTTTCCTTTTTTGATGAATCTTACCACTCCTTTCCAAGTTGAAACTTTTAATAACACTTTGTCTCCTATCTGAAATTCCAATGGCTTTCGTCTGGTATCTGCATAACTCTTTTGTCGATCACGTGCTGCTTTTAGTCTTTCCTTAACTTGCATAATTTTGTCGATTATTTCTTGTACTACCTCAGGTCCGGATAGTTGTTTTTCTCCAATTTTTGCCTAACAACCCGGGAACGGGCGGTCGCGGCCAATTTTGGTGGTATCCGGGTTTTTATCATTTTGGCAGTGGAAATTACATCAGGACCGTAGTTAGGAAATATTTTTATCAGAGTAAACTACCACGCTTTTAATATATTAAACACATGGGAAAATCTTAAGTGGCCATCCGATCGAATTTCCATCCGATCGGTGACCAATCCGACACTTGAACACTTTCCTCTTCTGGAAACCCTATAAATACCCTCTTGTCACATTATTTGTGATGTGACAGCTCCTCACTCGACTAGCCACACTCAAGCTCTCTTTTCTCTCGATTTCTCACGATTCTTGTAAGTTTTCAACCTAAATCTTGTACTTCTATGATCTACACGCACTCCTTCATCTTTTTCACATTTGAATCTTAACTTTTAACCGTGAAATCACCGGATTTGAGGTGTTCTGGGGTGATGTCATCATGGAGTTCTTATAAACTTCAAGGTTTGGCTTCATTCCACCAAGAACAACTTAGATCTGAAGGATTTCCACATGAATAATCAATGTTTTCGCATATATCTACACATATTCATGGTTAAAAGGATTGAAAGTTGGTTTTCTAACTTTCTTTCAACTCTTTTACACTCAATGCATTCAAAACCGATAGAATCAGAGCTCGTTCCGACCTTCTACTCTTTCTTAGTGATGTGTTGGTTCAAGATCTGAAATCTATCCAAGGGACAACTGATTTCGGGTTATGCATGAACCACCGTCTCGAACAGTGAACTAATCGGACTAGGGTAATTCCAGTTCGATCGGATCACTTGGGTCAAGATGGGGTTCATGTTGTTTAGTACGTTGTCAAACCGTCTTGAACAAACCGCAAACTTTCAAAATAACCAAGTTCAAGACGATTAGATGCGTCGGGACCGATTGCCGTCCGATCGGATTGCCATCCGATCGAACTGCAATCCGATCGGATTGCACTTGAGCTTCCAAACACTTAATCATTTCCAAGTTTTCAAAGGACTGAACATCGAACGGATTGTCGTCCGATCATGTGACATTTGGAACTTTGGTACTTGATCATTTTCAAAGAGGAACAGTTTCCAACGTATTGCTATCCGATTGGATTGCCATCCGATCGAGTAACCATCCTGCTGTGAACTTGTTCTCACTAAGTGTCTTACCAATCGGATCGCTATCCGATCGAACTGCAGTTCAATCGATCGACCTGAAGGGTAGAGATACTTCTCTATTTTCAAAATGCTACAACGAAAACTTCAAAGCCATCATACACAAATACATCCTTACCAATGAATGTCAATCCAATCGAATGGTTATCCGATCGAATGACCATTCGAACAGATTGACATCCGATCTACTAGCCATCCGATCGGATTACCGTTCGACACTTGGTCACTTTTCACCGTTTTATGCACCGCTCTTAGCTTATGCTTATGCTATCGTTAACTGTTCAGGCTAATCACACTAGCGCTCCCTTCAATCCATTACCATCGCTGTGAGTATACTCGATCCCTTTTGGCTTTATGCACTTTTGGATGTTACATACGTTACATATTCTAAATCATATTCGAACACACAACGCAAACACTATTTATATGCTGACCGATATTGCCTGTTACTTGTTACTTGATGAATGCTTGTATGTTATGTTAACACAGTGATTGTTGCCTGACGCCTTAGCAACGATAGTACTATTTGTTTGGACTCAGCACCTGTCGTGGACAGGGGTTGTTAAGGTTACCTCTCACATGTCACAGTGGTGATATGTGTTGCGCATTCTACAACTCGCAGTCTAGTCTGTGCATATTTCATTGTCGATAACCTACTAGCTTCGCATTATACATGTTACATGTTGGTTATGCGTAAACTATTTCGAACTATATTATGCTATATCAAACTTGTATGCTCATATTTACACTATGTGTATTGACTTTATTTTAACGTATGTGGCAGGTGCTTAGGGGTCTAGTTATATCACGCTTAAATATGAGTCGTCGGAACAGTATTTGTTATTGAGACAATTATTTGTAATAACTGTTTTTATTTTGATATGTTGTGGTATGTGACATGACGTTTAATTATCTGGTAATGAATAGTTGTTATGGATACTCATGGACGATCTGTTTCGCTCAGTGCCATGCCCCGATATTTCCGCCATCGGATGGGGTGTGACAAGGCAGTTATCCATTTAATTTTCAAATTGCTTCAAAAGAGAGCCAATTTTTATCTTGAAAGTAAACATAATTTTCTAAAAAAATAATTTTTTTTCTAATGTATTTTTAATGGGGTAAGGTTATTGTAAAGAAGGTTAAATGTGTGAGAATTGTGAGAAATATTGTGGATGTGACATGTGTCCTAAATCTAAATTAATACAAAAGGATAAACCCGTAATTTTATCATTGATTTAATTAATTGATAACCTTCCATAACTGCCACCCTTATATATAGGAACATGATTTTTTTAAAGATATCTATAAAAACACTACGAATAACACTGCAACCACCATTCAGCACATATATAACATCATTCAATAATTATATAACACCATTCAATAAGTATATAACATCATTCAATAAGTATATAAGACAATTTTAAAGATCTCTATAAAAACACTACGAATAACACTGCAACCACCATTCAACACATATATAACACCATTCAATAATTATATAACATCATTCAAAAAGTTTATAACACTATTCAATAAGTATATAATACCATTCAATAATTATATAACATCATTCAAAAAGTATATAACACCATTCAATAAATATATAACACTATTAAAGACACTACAAAACACCATTCAACAGTTCATAACAGTGTAATAAGTACATAACACTATAAAAAAACATATAACACTACAAATCACTATAAAACATTATGAATAGTATATAACACCATATTACCCTATTATAACTCTGTATAACACTACAACCCCGTCGTTCCACTGTCGGAACCACCACTGCCGCCCATTGTCGTGGGGAGGTGGTCGGCGCCGCCTCTCTACAGTCTCTCTTCTCATTCTCTCGCTCGAACCCAACCACCCGACACCCACCCGAGAGAGACGAACCTGATGTGTTGATTGATGTCGGAGATACGACGATGTTGGAGAAGAAAATGATACGGAGATGTAATGATTCTGGAGAAGAAGATCCAGATCTGGATCTGGACTTTATTATTTTTGACTGATTCGCGAAATTGTAGTGATTTGATTTACAATTTCCTATTTTCAAATGGATAAAAAGACTCTATTACCGCTATAATTTTCAAATCAGTCCAAAATAACAAAATATAATTTACAATTTGGTCCCTATTGATCTCAACCATTAGATCAAATATCTAATTGTGTAGATTCTTTCTTACCCTTCTCACAAACACCTCTTTTTTACAGGAACATCTACCTTTTTAATGAAGCAATTTAATTAAAATAAGATTTTCCATGTGACCACAGTCAGGGGCTCTGCCCCTTGGACTCTGCTACCAGGGGCGCTGCCGCCCGCTTGGAACCACCATTGATTAGGGGCTCCGCCTAAACACTTTGATTTATAACAACTCAAGCAAGCATACACTCTCACACCTCCTAACTTGTTTGATGTTTATTGTAATTCATTTTGGTCATCAACTTTGTCCCCGATTACACTAAAATATCCAACATTAGGTTGGATACGGACTGAAAATCTAACACGAACCCTAAAACATCACGAGTCTTCGAGCACACAAACATGCACCGTTTGGTGCTCAATTTCTATTTATATTATGTTTTTACATATTATTATATATATCAAATGACAACACCACTTTGCTACAGTGGTGTTGTCATTTTTTAATTGGACAATTTTATATTGTTAATTACGGTTATGCCACCAACCTAATTGTTTGAAAAAGAGCCATGGCAGACTTCAAAAGGAGACTCACAGAAGTTAATATTTACCACCACCATGGCACCACTGCTTGCTTTATGAAACCACCTTTGTTCAAATTAATAGGAAGAGAGACATATAAACGTCATAAATAGAAAAAGAGCTTTTGATAGACGAAGAGTTATGGGTGCCGGCCACGGTGGTTCCATGACGGCGCCACGACGGCAACACCACCGTTCAGGAGCGTGGGTCGGTTCTTTCCCTAATCTGAAGGCGGGGAAACGTTGATGGAAGTAGATTGTTGACGGTGTTTGAGCATCTAGCCGTCGCCTCCGACTATGACGGCTAGGTTTCTGGCAAGGTTTCGGTCAATCTCCGGCGAGTCGTTTTCGCCCTGTATGTTCAAATCGGAGACATCCGAGCACCAGCTGGACGACATCTTAGTAGCGAGAAGAAATTATAATTTTTAAAAAGATCTTTTGGGAAGAAGAGGATGAGTGCAGCCTGAAGTATTCATGTTATGGGTGACAAATATTTTAGGTTTGATGGTGTGTGAATGGAGAAAAGATGTGGAGGTAGGTGTTGATTGTGGTCTTGAGAAACAGTCAAGTAAAAGTAATTTACAGGTAGCTTTAAGTGAAACTATTAGCTCTTGGGATAAACTTGTGGTCTATTTTTTTTTTACTAATAAAAAATAATGAATTGTATGATAATTTCATAACCATTCAAATAAATCCGGTGCGGTTCAGTTTGATTTTAAAGTGTGGGTTATTGGATTTTATCACCTCTAACTATTGGCTATTGGTTGTTGCCACCCCCAACTATCACTTTAATGCCTGCCACCCCTAACTTGACACTTAGTGTGTTTTGTCACCACGCCGTTAACTGATCACCAACTTTTGATCCTATTACTATACTTTTGAGAGTGTCCTAAGATCACTAAAACCTTCCTATGATCCCTATGACACCCATAAAAGTATAGTAACAGGATCAAAAGTGAGTGATCAGTTAATGACGTGGTGACAGAACACACTAAGTGTTAAGTTAGGGGTGACAGATGTCAAAGTGATAGTTGGCGGTGGCAACGGCCAATAGCCAATAGTTTGCGGTGAAAAAATCCAATAACCCTTTTAAAAAAACCTAAAGCTTTGAATATATGTAAATCTACGTAGCGGGAATTCAGTTGGGATCGGTTCTGTTCGTTACGGTACCGGCACTCGGTATAACAATCGAAAGAGAAACAAAAAAAAATAGAAGCCGTGATATGGCTAAAAGGATATCAAAACGTGTTTTACATCACTCGAAAATAATAAAGACGAATACCGATACTGATGTCGGCGTTATTTTTTTATCGGTATTGGCCTTTTCGTTTCGTTAACTGTATAATACCGAGTGCGATTGAATCTTAAAAAACAAAAAGAAAAACCTAAAAAAAGACAAAAAAAAAGACAAGAAAAAACAAAATACTGAAGTTTTTTTTTAAACGACCAAACATAATTAATTTCGAGAAAACTCTCGAGACACCCAGTAGACTAAACGGAGTACTTCGAGAGTAACTCGAGTCTATCATCAATTCTGAATAGTTTTGCTTTGTGAAATATAAACAATAATAAAAAATTTTGGTGTTAAAAACTCAAAAGTCATATACATGACTGTTCCTCATGATCTGTTGAATTAATAGTATACTAGGTGTAGTACCCGTGTAACCACACGGGTAGGTTTAGTAATGATCGAAATCAAATACTAAAAAACAGATTATAATATATCATTTAAATTTTGGTCTTTATTTCTATATCTTTATAAAGTAATGTTGAAGACAGTATGTGTGACCACACGGGTAGTTTTAATAACCATCGAAATAGATTATAATACATCATTTAAATTGTTTGTATGTAGTTCATGTTTGATATAGAAATTAGCTAACTAACTCAAAATTTCTTGTCTAAACTGAAAGCATGACCTAATTTTATATTGTCTAATAATTAAAGCCTGACCTAATTCAAATAACCAAATGTTATTAAACAGTCAATAAAACCCCTTATATTTGATCTAATTAAGCTTACTAATGGATTAGATTTTGTAGGCCCGTTAAAACCCTTCTATCAAATATGGATTAGATTTGTTAAAGACATGTATGAAATGTCCTTAATACCCTTATCCCTTAATATCCCTTAATATTCCTTAATACCCTTATCCCTTAATACCCGTAACATAGGCAGATTTACATCAGATTATAATATATCATTTAAATTTTGGTCTTTAGTTCTATTTATACTATATTAGACCATGTTTTATAGATAAGTATTATTTTAGTTTAATCTTTTCTAATTAATTTATATATAATCCTCCTACTAAATATTATTTAGTTTAATTTCTTATGGATAATTATTTTTTAGTTTAATCTCCTTGTCATCATCACACTTCTCAAAAAATGCAACTTGACTATTATAAGTTGTATGAAATGACTAACATCATCACCGATCATTATCATCATCACACTTCTCCAAAAATCTCCAAATATCACTCTCAACTCTCAACAGTCAACACAGATCTTCATCATCTTCATCCAGCTTCATCATCTTCATCCATCTTCATCTTGAAAACAGAGGTTTGAATCATCATCTTATCTATATATATTTTTTTGATATTTGTGATGTTTTTGTAAAAAACAGAGGGTTGATTTGGGTATTTTGTTTCAGTTTTTGATAATGATAATCTGAATGCCGCATGATGATGATGATGATAATCGGTTTTTTGTGAATGTTTTTTTGAAAAAAAACAGAGGGTTGATTTGGGTATTTAGGTTTCAGTTTTTGATAATGATAATCTGAATGCCGCATGATGATGATGATGATAATCAGTTATTTGTGAATCAGTTTTTGATAATCAGTTTTTTATAATCAGTTCTTTGATAATCAGTTCTTTGATAATCAGAATGTCGTATGATGATGATAATCACTTATTTGTGAAGGGGTTGATTTGGGTATTTTGCTTTCAGTTTTTCAGGTTTGTTTGTTTTGTTTTTGTTCTGTTTTGGTTCTGTTTTGTTCTGTTTGTTTGTTTTGTTTTTGTTCTGCTTTGTTATGTTTGTTTGTTTTGCTTTGAAAAAACAGAGGGTTGATTTGTTTTGCTTTGTTCAGGTTTGTTTGTGATGTTTTTTGTGAAAATTTTGTACAGAATGGCTGTGGATGTAAAGATACACAAAACACCAACTACGAAGGCGAGAACACTTGACAACCTCCTAGAAGATAGTACGGTGCACATAAGGAAGTGATTGATCAAAACGATCAATTGCATAAGAATGAATACAACCCCATTGGTAGATATGTAATTAGCGAGCTCTAGAATTTCAAGGAAAATCTAAGAGCTACACTGGCGTTATATTCATTCATATGAATGAATATAACCCAAGTGGCAGATATGTAATTAGCTACACTGGGGTTATATTCATTCATATCTGCTACATTCCGAAGTGCACCGCCAGTAAGATCCACAATTACTTGTGGTGGTATGACGTTTTGTCTCTGTATTGTATGTTACAGTCTTTTGTTATCTAGTCTGTAAGTTCCGTCAAGTCTACGAAGTTGGTATGACGTTTTGTCTCTGTATTGTATGTATTAAAACTTTACATTTAATATACAATTTAGGCTTTAATAATTTGTTATAAAAAAATATTAACAATGCCAATACAACTTTCATCAACAACTCTCCTTAAATATCAGGTTATGTGAATGATATGAGAGAACCAACTGGATGAACTTTTTCTGTAATAAGCAACTCTTCTGGAAGATGTCCTCCTTTCATCAGTTACAATAGATAAATCAACATTCAATGAATGATTAATAGTTATAAGAAAACTCTATAGAGAATACAGTTTGTAATATTTGTTAATGGGCTGCTCTCAATGTTATGATTTGACGATTCAAGTTGTGTGACCATTGAAGATACAAACAATGATAGATTGGTGAATTAAACTTAGTGTTGTTAAAAAACTGTTTTGAAAACACTTTTGGCTTAAAACATTGGTTTCAAACACTGTCCTTAAATCAACAATAGTTTCAAACAGTGTTAACCCAAAAATGGTTTCAAAACATATCATTAACAACACTATTTTAACCGAACAGTGACAAACTAAACTACTGCTTCTTCCTTCCATTGTTGCATGTCAAGCACTGATGTTTGACATTCAGTGGTTTCCTCAAAGTTGATCAGTCCTTGAGTGGGCACTACTTTAATCAACAGCAGTACTTATATAGCATCAGTAGATTGAACCAGCAGTGTTTAATCCTTAACAGTCTTCAAGGCTTCATCAGCAGTTTGAAGGACAGCAACTGTTGTATAGAGACAATGGATAGAGGACATCAGATGTTATAAACACTTTCAAGGGGAAAGCCTGGTGTAAACTACTGCTTATGATGAATGATTAATAGTAATAAGAAAACTCTATGCACCATACAGTTACTGAATTTAGGCACAAGTTATCAAATCCACCTGAGAAGGTTTCCACGACAGCGCCAAAAAATATCATTAACAACACTATTTTAACCGAACAGTGGTTTCAAACACTGCTAACCTTAACCACTGATTCTATACAATATATGTGACAAACTAAACTACTGCTTCTTCCTTCCATTGTTGCATGTCAAGCACTGATGTTTGACACCCAGTGGTTTCTTCAAAGTTGATCAGTCCTTAAGTGGGCAGTACTTTAATCAACAGCAGTACTTAGATAGCATCAGTAGATTGAACCACCAGTGTTTAATCCTTAACAGTCTTCAGGACTTCATCAGCAGTTTGAAGGACATCAACTGTTGTATAGAGACAGTGGATAAAGGACATCAGATGTTATAAACACTTTCAAGGGGAAAGCCTGGTGTAAACTACTGTTTATGATAAATCCACTGTTGTAAACCAGTTTTGGCTTTAATTATCTGTTCCTCTGATAGGGTTCAATCCCAATACTCTTTAGATTATTTTTCAGTATTGTAAAACTTATCAAAGTTTGAATTTTCTTCATTCATTCAATAATAAACCATAGTATTACAAAATTATGAT
>JARYGA010023380.1:0-41749 GCA_030545235.1 Helianthus tuberosus
CATTCATGTTATAGTTCATAACAAAGCTCTCAAATTTCTTTGTTAAAGAGTTGAGGATCAAATCCGTAGCCAACTCTTTAGAGACGGGACAATTGAGCCTCTCGAGGCGATCAATGTGGCTTTTCATCTTAAGGACGTAAGATGAGACCGATTGGGTTTCTTCCATTCGACATGCATGAAGCGCTCGAACCGTTTCGAAGCGTTCTACCCTTGCTTGTTGTAGGAACATTTCCTTCAATTGGGTAATCATGTCGTATGCCCCATGATGTTCAAAGTCCTTTTGAATCTCGGGAATCATAGTTCCCAACATGAGGCAAGAGGCTTGCATGGAGTCCTCGGTATACTTAACCCAATCATTGTAGGCTTCTACATCTTCCTCGTCAGGTTGATCGGGAATAGGATCGTCCAACACATAGGATATCTTCTCTTGCTTGAGAACAATTCTCAAGCTTCGAAACCAATCCATGAAGTTGTTATGGTTGAGACGATCTTTTTCAAGGATGGTTCTTAGTGATAGGTTACGGACGGTTTGGTTAATCGGGTTTGCATTGTTAGCGGCCATCTACAAAATTTAACAAAGTTCAATTTTAGTATTTTCGATATTATTAAAATTTTAATCATTAATACCCTTTTAACGTCTCATAGACAATTAATAATTAAAATCTAGAATCCAACGTTACATTTAAATATTGGTTAGGTGACCTTTATCCCATTATTTAAATTAACAAGGTAGTCAACGTTTGACAATTGCAACCCTTTGCAACTTCTAGCCATATGGGATCGGTTAAACATCTTTATGTTTAGTTGGCATGTTTAATCCCATCAACACCTTTTGTTCCCCATGCTTCGGTGACCCTAAGTTCATGGTTTCCAAATCAAGTCGTCCAACTTACACACACGTGTGAGTTTATACACATAAGTGGTTAGGTGACCTTTATCCCACAAACATGGTAAACCCACCTCAAATATACAAGTTTCCTCAAATGTGGTTAGGTGACCTTTATCCCACAAAGAGTTCCTAAGTAATTTGAGTGTTGTATAAAAGGATGGTGTTTGACTTGTTTTATAAAAGGGATTTTTATTTTTCAAAATTCTAGTTTAGAAAATTTTTATGTACCATATATTTGCATGCATTCAAATCAATGGTACTTTAGTGAAAACCAATTTTCAAAGTTCTTTTAATAAAACCCATTTTATTATAAAATCATTAATTTTTAATAAAACCTTTTATTAATCGTTTTAATGATTTTGTAAGAACCAATTTTAAGCTTGTTACGGGTTATTAGTTGTTAAGTATGCATATCCAAATATCATCCAAACAACCATAAATAAAATATAACCATACAAGCACACAACACATATGTTGAAAGGTGCATAACCATAGCCAACTATTTTGACCACACTTGTTAGCCGAAACAAGTGTGTCAAAAGGTCCTTCCTAAAGGGTGAATATGGACACAAAAAAAAGTGTCGGTGAACTCCCACTTGATCCCGCATCCAAATGCTTCAAGTCTTCATCTTGTGTTGTGATTTCTTCACTTCTTTGAGCTTCCAAATGTCTTTTAAATTCAGCTCCAAACTCCTTTGGACTTCAAAAAAGTGTTTTGGTTATCGGGCTAAAATCCCGTTAAGAACTATGAAGTTCTTTATGCCCGAAATTGGCAAAAACCAAAACCGCATTTTGTGTGCATCTTCTTTTACATAAAAGTATCCTAATACATTTTTCTAGTAAAATAAATGCATCTAATCTATTTACTTACATACCAAATGAAAAATAAATAAATTACATATTTTTACAAATGGAAGACAAAATAATAATTATTACAACTCATTGAATAATTATCTAAAATCACAAACACAAACATATTCACACAAGGTCATGGCTAGGTTATGAACACCAAAATATATATCCAAATATATATAAATTTCAAGAGCAAAAAAATGGTTTCCTTTTACATCCTTCATTTTTCGGCCAAGAATGAAAAACCGAAAAATGTGGGTTTTGTCCAAACAAAACAAATCATCCATATGACATAATTTTTTTTTCTTCAAGATTCCTTTATGCATGTAGGAAATAAATCTTGAAAAATAAAAGGAGAACCATGATCAAAACTTTCGGCCATAGGGTTTAACCAAACCCAAAACCCGAAAATTTTAAATCCAATGAAGCATGCACTCATATAAGCGGCTCTAGATGCCATTGTTGGGTTTTGTACATGTTTATCAAAGCTAATTTTATCCGAATAAAATTAAAACGCAGCGGAATAAGGATTTAAAACATGTTACTTTACAAGATTTAAAACTCTTTTAAATGTAAAAACCCAAAATCGGATCCATATATGACATACATTCTATCAAAATACAACCATAGGGTGTTTGAGAGTTCAACCTTTCTTTGGAGCAAGGAGATGGAAGATGATGATGAATCTTGAATGGTAGCTTCCAAACGAGAAAGCCTCAAGCTAGTATACCCGAAAGCTCCAACAAACACCTTGAGATTGCTAGGATTTCTACACTTGAAACTCACAAAAATCCCTCTAATAATCAGCTCTTGGCCAAAAATATTTAGAGAAAAATAGGAGTTCTTACACTTGAATATGTTATGTTCTTTATGAGAGAGGATGTTGCATATTTTAAAAATCAAGTGCCTTGTTTCTATAAAAGGTTTGCATGTAAATTGAGTGGTGGAAACACCTTGGGAAGAGACATAGGGGGCGGCCCAAGCCACCTCCCATTTCACCCAATCAAAATTTTAATCTTGTCTCCAAGTCTTTTATTTAAGTATTTATAACTTTTATAAAACTTAATATAACATTTTATAAACAATATGCAACCTTTTAATTGTTATTTAACCTATTAAATAACAAAATAAAATATTCTCTCAAAATAAATTATCCATATAATTTATTAGTTTGTCAAGTGTAATTATTTAGAAAACCAATTTCTAAATATTCTAAGTGTTGATATTTATTTGTTTGATCATATCATAAATAAATATTGTAGGTGTTTGTCTAGCTTGTTATTGGGTATGACCCGACTTAGATCATAACGTACTAGCCACATCAATTTAGTATGTGTCTTGGGCATACAGAGTCCAACAATCTCCCACTTGCACAAGATACATAGAAGATTGATGCAAGCAGTAAATGACGCCTAACAACGGTTTACTACCCCTAATACGTATGACGAAGGGCCATTCAATAACATCATCCCCTTCAAGTCCCTTACTTGAAAATGATTTACGTGAATCTATCATTTATCCTTTTGTTACAGATGTCACGTCAAATCCAGAGACACAGTGTGATCATTCTCTGTTGATTTAACTTTAGCAGGCCTTAGACATCTTACTCTCAACGAATAAGAGGAACAAATCCCTTCTTGACTACATACGTCTCTCACAATCACCTCGTACCATACCTGAGCTTAGTCTTATGTACTATCTTATTACAGACAGCGAAGAACTAAGTCAAGGCATAATATTTGGTGAATATCAAGACCCAATATGTATCTCAGGTCAGAGGATACTATGATATTCGCCTTTGCTCAAATTTACCTATGATCAATCATAAATGATTCCATGCAGTAACATTTGAGAGCGGGTCAGTCCAATATTTGTATCCCACAAATATCTATGAACTTTGGCAGCAACATTTTGCTCTATATTCATACCTAATGAATATCCACCAATCCAAGTTCATAATAGTCTTTCACATCATTGTCATAGCAGCATCAACTTCTGAATTTGTCTTTTTCAAACCATCAACAATTCTGTTCAGCACGTCATAAGATTCCTTCACATACTTCACATCAGACAATAAATTTTCTTTCATCTTTTCTAATTCAACGATCTTCTTATCCTTCTCATCACAATATTTGCATGACTCCAAACATTTCAAACAAGGTTTAATAACCTCAACTATCTTTTCAACCTCAACAATCTTCTCAATTTCAACAATTTTTTCTACTTTGACGACTTTGTCAACTTCAACGAGTTTTTCAACTTCGACAATTTTCTCAATTATCTTTTCTACTTCAACAATCTTTTCAACTACTTTTTCTTCATCAACTTCTGTTTTTATCTCACCCTCTTCATTTTCAACTTTCTTTGTTAAAATTTCTGCAACTTCAGCTTTCTCGGCTTCTAGTTTTTCTTTTTCTTCAACAATTCTTTTTTGCTTCCAATTCTCTCTTCAATCTAGCATCCTTCTTTTCATTCAACATCTTGATCTTATCAGTGAAAAACAAATTAAAACTAAATGAGTCTAAACTTTTTCTTGCATTATTAATGTACTCTTCCTCGTCATCAGTATCATCATCACTTTCTGATGATCTAAAGATCTTCGTTCTTTTGATTCCTTGTTCTTCTAAGATTGTTGGTGCATATTCGGTGACAACAGCTTAATACTTTGATTATTTAGTCTTTGGATATTTTGTAATGGGCTTAGCTTATTGGTTAGTGAGTTATTTGTTGTAATGGGCATGGAAAATGGCCTAGCCCAGTTCACAAACATGTGGTATATAAACATGTTTTGTGATTAGGGTTTGAGGGGTTAGAGAATTCTAGAGAGGGAAAACGTAGAGAGATAGTAAGAATTCGAAATAGGGTTTGTAGCAAGATCACAGAGATAGGCTGTGAGGTTGTGAGGTTGTGAGGTCTTGAATTGATTGTAAACTGCAAGTTGGATAATCAATAGAAGACCTGTTTAATTGGAATTTCTGTTTCTACTCGTTTTCTGCTATATTCTGATCAAGAGGATTCCGCACTCTTGATTAGATTGACAATTCTGTGAAAGATCCATACATCAAGGGGACCTACAATTGGTATCAGAGCATAAGGCTCTTGAAGAAGCTCGGTTCAGAATTGTAGACTGCAGATTCGGGTAGAAGATTGGAAGAATTTTCGAAATTTTAAAACCTGAATTAGGGTTTCGAAATATTTTTGGGTTTGATATAATTTTCGAAAATTTGAGGGTTGTTTGATCTGTTTCCGTATTTAATTTTGCTGTTTAAAGTGTTTTTGGTTGCAGGTTTGGTTGATTTTTGAAGGATTTTGGCAAGAAAGTCTTGAAGATTCGAAGATTGTTCTTCGTGTTCTTCGTAAATTTCGAAAATTTTTGACTGATTTGGTTGTTTAATCTTGCAGGTTTCTGTTAGAAAAGATCTGGAAATCTTCAGAAAATTCGAAATTATTGAGTTTCCATAATTTGCTGGCATAATTAACAATTCCGCTAACAAATCAGAGGAATTATCTGATCCAGCGAATTTAACCTCGGTGACCGGTGAAATTAAATCCAAAGGAGACTTTGGTAACCATGTAATTGTCCTCAGCGACATTATTACGGTGATCGGCGAAATTAAAGTCGTCGTAATAGTGAACTGATCAGCTAGCATAATTAACCGGCGAAATTAACTGGAGTATTTGACTAGGTAGCATAATTACCCAGCGAATTTAAGTGATCAGAGGAATTGCCCAGCGAATTTAAGTGATCAGAGGAATTATCCAGCGAATTTGATCAGTTAGCATATTTATTCCAGCGAAGTTAAAAACCAGCATAATTATAATTCCTCTTCCAGCATAATTATAACTACTCTGTCAGCATATTTAACTTGGTTTGCCAGCATAATTAGCGTGACACGGCGAAATTAACTTGGTTTGCCAGCAAAATTAAAAGGTGGAGTATTTATTTAGATACGTATAGAGGAGTTAACGTTTTTGAAAATAGAAAGTGATCCGTAGCTCATCTCGACATTATCGTAACTATGGAAAAACCCGAATTTGGTTTTCGACATTATATATCACTGGATTCGTTTTTTCGAGACGATTCTAACGGTATATTTTGGTAAAAACAATTTTCGGAAAAATATTGTACGGTTTTATCTGTACGGTTACGATAAAAACGTGTTTAAAGATGGTTAAAATGGACAATGTTAGTGAGACTGTTAAACATTGGCCAAAGCTGAGAAACGTCAAAGAATATTCTGTTTGGAAAGAGGAATTTGAGGGATGTGTGAAAAGTGAAGTTATCAGAATGTGGTATTGTATGATTGATGGATACATTGCTCCTACACGTCGTGTTGAAGGAAGGGTAAAGGTGATTTCTTATGAG
Organism: Helianthus tuberosus; assembly: GCA_030545235.1. Classification (NCBI taxonomy): domain Eukaryota; kingdom Viridiplantae; phylum Streptophyta; class Magnoliopsida; order Asterales; family Asteraceae; genus Helianthus; species Helianthus tuberosus. Next base: position 6,108 of record JARYGA010023380.1, read on the forward strand.
ATGATGGATGAATCTGAGAAACTTATGGTTGATGCTGAGAAGCAAGTTTTAGCAGTGATCAAGAAGTCCTTGCCTGAGGGAATAAAACATACCATCAAGAACTATGGGACTTCTTATGAGCTGTGGGAAGCTTTAGAAAAACGTTATCAGAGTTCTTCAGGACGGAGTGTAGGAGATCTTGCTTTGGATAAGGTAGCAGATGCTGTGAAAGAAGAGAAGAAGGAGAATGTTGAGAAGGAGACAGAAGTTTCAAAGTGCATGAATGATGTGAATGAACTTCAATGTTTGCTTCATTCCACCAAGAAAAACTTAGATCTGAAGGATTTCTACATGAATAATCAATGTTTTCGCATAGATCTACACAAATTCATGGTTGAGAGGATTGAAAGAAGGTTTTCCAATTTTCTTTCAACTCTTTTACACCCAATACACTCACAACCGATAGAATCAGAGCTTGTTCTGATCTTCTACTCATTCTTAGTGATGTATTAGTTCCAGATCTGAATTCTATCTAAGAGACTACTGATTTTGGGTTTGAACATGAACAATCGTCTCGAACCGTGAACCGGTCGGACTAGGGTGATTCCTGTTCGGTCGGGTCACTTGGGTCGAGATAAGGTTCTGTTGTTCAAGAAGGTCAATGTTTTCGCATAGATCTACACAAATTCATGGTTGAGAGGATTGAAAGAAGGTTTTCCAATTTTCTTTCAACTCTTTTACACCCAATACACTCACAACCGATAGAATCAGAGCTTGTTCTGATCTTCTACTCATTCTTAGTGATGTATTAGTTCCAGATCTGAATTCTATCTAAGAGACTACTGATTTTGGGTTTGAACATGAACAATCGTCTCGAACCGTGAACCGGTCGGACTAGGGTGATTCCTGTTCGGTCGGGTCACTTGGGTCGAGATAAGGTTCTGTTGTTCAAGAAGGTTCTAGTTCAAATTACAAAACTTCAACAAGGTCAAGTGTTAGAAGATCATGGTCGTTGGGACGGATTGTCGTCCGATCAGATTGCCATCCAATTGGATTGTCATCCGATAGACTGGCCATCCGATCGGGTTACACTTGGTTCCATACTTAAAATTTCATTTAAACATTTCAAGGATCTGAACGTCGAACAGATTGTCGTCCGATCGGATTGCCATCCGATCGAACGACCGTCTGATAGTGTGTCGTTTGGGACCTTGATACTTGGTCAATTTTCAACATGTTCAATACATACAAATTGCCACCCGATCAGATAGCCATCCGATCGAGTGACCGTCCTGCTGTGAACTTGTTCTCAACTAAGAAGACTCGCCAACCGGATCGCCGTCCGATCGGACGACCGTTCGATCGATCGACCTGAAGGGTAGAGATACTTCTCTATTTTCAAAATGCTACAACGAAAACTTCAAAGTACAAACTATCATACACAAACACATCCTCACCAAACGAGGTGTCAATCCAATCGAATGGCCATCCGATCAGATGACCATCCAAACGGATTGCCACCCGATCGATTGCCACTTGATCGACTGGCCATCTGATCGGATTGCCATCCGATCGGATTACCATCCGATCCTTGGTATACTTGCATCGTTTTACGTGCCACACATCGTTTATGCTATCGTTAACTATTTGGGCTAATCTCTCTCAAGCGATCCCTTCAATCCAAGAGGGTGTTTACTTGTTAAACACAATCTGTGAGTATACTCGATCCCTTTTTGCTTTATGCACTTTTGGGTGTTACATACGTTACTTATTCTAAATCACATCGAACACACAATGCAACGCTATTTATATGCTGGCCTCTAATGCATGTTATACGTGACTCGACAAATGCCTGTTTGTTATGTTAACACATTGATTGCTGTCTACCTGCCTTAGCAACGATAGTACTATAGTTTGGACTCAGCACCTGTTCACTCAGGGGTTGTTAAGGACAATTACTTCACGTGTTCACAGTGGTGAATATGTGTTGCGCACTCGCGACTTGCAGTCAACTCGCAGTCATTGGTATTGATAGGATCTTTGTCGATAAATTACATGCTTCACATTATACGTTGTACATGCTGGTTATGCATAAACGATTTTGAACTTTATTATGCTATTATCAAACTTGTATGCTCACTTTTACACTATGTGTATTGACCTCTATTTTAACGTATGTGACAGGTGCTTAAGATGCTAGGGATTGTTGTGCTTTGATGAATCAAGCTAGGGGTCTAGTTATGTCACGCTTAAATCTGACTCATCGGAGCAGTATTTATTTTTGAGACAATTATTTGTAATAACTGTTTTTATTTGGATATGTTGTGGTATGGGACATGACATTTTAATTATCTGGTAATGAATAGTTGTTATGGATACTCATGGGCAATCTGTTTCACTCAGTGCCATGCCCCGATGTTTTCGCCATCGGTTGGGGTGTGGCAGATTGGTATCAGAGCCATAACTATAGGGAATTAGGCAAGACTCGACCTAGTCGGGGTCGATGTCTTAGAACGACCTAGTTTATGGTCTAAGTACCAACAGACCGACTTGTGCATGCCCGATAGGGGTTTTGTACGAGCTTATTCGCTATTTCTCGCTATTCTCGCTATACACTACACAGTTGCGTGAACATCGCATACTACAGTTCTGGGCAAGATCAGCCTTTCCTAAGGCTGATTACACACACAAACGAATGATCTGGTTAAGACTAGGTGTGCAAACCGCAAACTCTCGACCAGATTACTCGTTCGAATTGTCATTTTACTATAAAACAAGAGAAATTGCGTTGAATCAGGAGTGAAATCCATACTTCGACGCAAATCTCCTTACCTATCTCGTGATTACATCACACAAGCAGGAACGTAGTCGCTAAGTTAGGGGTGAAACCCGAACCTTGATGACTCGTTCTACTCTCTAATGTGGTTTTACAAAGCTCGCACCAAAGCCTCGAAGGACTCCAACGACTTGGGCCACACCGTAACTGGAAGGAATGCGTGCCGATCGCTCAAATCGAAGCGAGAGCACAGTTCCGAAGGCCAAAGTGTGTACTAAAAGTCCTTGTGAATAGTCGAATAACTTTGGGTAGTCGATGTCTAGTACACCCGAGACAATCTATCCTCGAATTTTATGTGTTTCGATTCTGGATTTGCTGCAGCCAACTCTGTGATTTATCGATTTTATGTGAAATTTATGAGATTTATATGGTGATTTGTTAGCGTTTTGAGATAAACAATATAGTGGTACTGGTGGTTTTGATTCCACGTTTCTCGCTCCGCCAAAACACACACAATTCGCACCACTTTAACAAATCACTGGTCATTGTTCGTAATCGCTGCTCGATACTCGCAATCGCTATATTTAGTCGCTATATGCACTGTGAAGGATAGGGAATACATGCAACATATAGTTAGGTTTCTGTATTCTGACTGCCTTATGTGCTTCTCTGCCTTACGTGCCTACGTGTTTACGTGCCCTACGTGATTATGTGCTTATGTGTTTATGTGCTTATATGAATGATTGTGTTCCTGAGCTTCATGGTGAATCGCTAGACTATACTAGGAATAATCGAATAGTGTTTTGAGTCCTATGGCGCTGTCTGATGCAGACAATGTCGTCATCTAGATCTAGCGCTATGTAACAACCCTCATTAAAAGCCCTATTTATATTATTATTTTATTCAATAGGAAATCCTAATTGAGACACCCAAGTAATTCTACGCGAACCCTAAATTTTTCAGAACAATCAGAATCAGGATCAGGGCCCCTAAAACTCAGGGGGGCATTCCCTACTCAACGATTATCTTTATAAGTTATTATAAAAATCAAATTTAATCATTTCATCGACTCAGCTGGCCTACTCCCACGCGTGGCTACCCTATAGTGATTTGGTGTCCCTTACGGACCATAACATTAAGAGTCTTACGGACCGTAAGCATCCTTACGGACCGTAACATTGGGAGTCTTACGGTCCGTAAGCATGTCAAATTTCTTGTATAAATAGCAGGCTTTGGGACTCGCTTCTGTGCGTTCGTTCGACGATAAAATTCGACTCAGGCACGGAGTTATCGTCTGATTACTACCAAAAACACTAATTAGTATAGCGAGGTGCTGCCGCAAACAGGGTATTAACTCGATCGCTGCTACGATTCAACGTCCGATCGATTATAACTATCCAACGATTGTTTAAGTGCCGCTCAAATTGAGTTTATACTTTGTTATTCATCGTGATTTCGACTTGAATGTTTGAGTGCTGTTCGAACTCGGACTATACTCTGTCATTCGTTGTGAATCCGCTGAATTGTTAAGTATTGCACTTTTTCATTCGTTGTGAGGGTTTTATCTCGTGAGTTATCGTTAATGCTGTATTAATTACTTACCTAGTTTGTATGCACTAGGTTACAAGGCTAATCAGTAGGCTAGGCTTTGCTCAAATTAAATCTGCAATATATCAAGGCTTATCTGTAGACTAAGCTTTGCCCGTAGAAATCTGCAATGTGAGTTCATTTCTCTTTTCTCACCGTTTGTGAGTCCACTCTATTTTCTCACAGTTTTATCACCTTTTTGTGATACAATTATATTTACAAAGGCTTTTCAAAATCCTAAAATGTTTATCAGTTATACTTACAGTGATTAAATTTATATATTCTATAATAACTGCGGGTATGGGAGATTTTATACATTATTTGATTCTCGTTATTATTTGCCAGAAAGTTAGTCAATATTAGCATGACTACAATAACAGTGGAAATTATGCCCCAGTAATCATAGCATATAACTAAAATTATTTTAACATCAATTAGTTAATAAATTTAATATATGTTTGAAATAAATCTAAATGGTGTATACCATAACAAAATAGTCAAATATAATGTATTCTACTAAGATTATATTTTAGTCTTAGTCACGTTAATATATTAAATAATGATATTACAATTATTTAATTAACATATTATATTTGATAAAGTTATTGTAGTTTGATATAAAATGATATATGTCATTTTCTGGGTTAAATGGTTTTGTGCCATAAGTAATATATTTGACAAAGTAATGTCACGGGACACAACTAAGTCCAGAGTCACTAGTTGAGAGAATGATCAACAGTGACATATTCGAAGACACTAGTTGAGAGAATGATCAACAGTGTTATGACCAGAATCACTAGTTGAAAGAATGATAAACAGTGATGTGACCACAATTACTAGTTGAGAGAATGATCAACAGTAATATGACCTGAGTCACTAGTTGAAAGAATGATCAACAGTGATATGACCATCATCACAGGAATCGCCTAGTGACAGATAAAGTGAAAAATAGTAAAATATAATTACTTGATAAATTCACTATTGAATGAAAGTGAGCCAATTAGTGATATGATTACTGTCACATCGGAACTGCCACCATGTGACAAATACAGATTGAGTTGGGTAAATATAAATAGATATAAAAACCTTAATACTGTAAGGTATAACAATATATTTTATAAAAATGGAATGAATTCACTCAGTATTTCCGCTGACAAAAACTTTTTCAAACATTTTTCAGGTGATTACAGTAGATTGGAATAAGAGCTGGATACGACACTGAAAGGCTTCAAGAAGTGGCTTATTTTATTAATTAAATCAAATTAAGAAATATTGTTTTATGTAAACAAATTTATCTTATTAAAGCTACCTTTATAAAACATGGGTTTATCCCATCTATTTAATAAATAAAATCCGGTGTTTCTAAACTCTGATATTTTTCCTAACTCACGGTCCTGATGAAATTTCCGCTGGAATGTTTTATAAAATTAATCACCGGTACCACTGGGCTGTTCACGGCTTCTGATTCCGTCCAGGGTGGGTCGGGGGTCGTGACAGAAGGTGGTATCAGAGCCACTTGTTTAAGCTATTTAGGTGTTCTTTTAATACCTAAACAATAAAGTTAGGAAACTGATACAAATTAACATATGTGTTATATATGAATATATATATGTCGATATGCACATATAATATCCTGGAAGTATTGTTTTGTTCTAATTATTCTGTGATATTAATAAGTAAAAATGTTTGCAATTCAGATGTCGAATGAAGTACCACATAATCCAGAAGTTCATGCTAATAATGAAAATCCTTTGGATAAAAATGCTATAGAAAATCTAATAGCTCAAGGAATAGCTAATGCTTTACCTTTAATAATTAAAGCTGTTAAAAATCCCGTAGAACCTACCAAAGTTGTGAGTAGCAAGCATACTCGTGACGATGGTTTTAGCCATAGTGTCAATGGAGGTAATGATGATATTATCAAAACCCCATTTCCCAAGAAAAAGAAGGCGATGACTCTCGGGTGTACCTACAAAGAATTTCTAGCTTGTAAACCAACTGAGTTCGCAGGCAGTGAAGGAGCCACGGCTGCTCTGCGATGGTTATAAAAGACGGAAGTTGTTCTTACAATCAGCAAATGTGCCGAAGAAGATAAGGTGATGTATGCATCCAACCTCTTTAAGGAAGAAGCCTTAGAATGGTGGAATACAATTCTTCTGGCAAAAGGAAGTGGCATGGCTTATGCCATGAACTGGGAAAAATTCAAGGAAATGACAGAAAGGAAATTTTGTCCTCCTTATGAAAAGGAACGAATGACTAACAAGTTCCTAAATCATAAAATGATAGATGTAAATTGTCGTGAATATACGACAACGTTCTTCGAATATGCAAGAATGGTACCAACTCTGGCTTCGCCAGAACCTGTACTAATTTCTCGTTATATTTAGGGATTAGTTAGCGAAATCCGAGACATAGTTAAGGCCGCTAGACCACAGACTATTGAAGAAGCAGTCGAACTAGCTAACATGCTGACAGATGGACTAATCCGCACAAGAGAAGAAAACAAGAAGAAAGAGTTAGCCCAGAAAATTTCCCAAGAATTCTACAAGAAGACAGGAACTGAACCGTCACTGGAGCAACCTACCTGCAGAAGCTGTAACAAAAAGCATTCAGGAAGATGTCGTTTTAGGAGAACACCCTACTGTGACTTCTGCAAGATGACCGGACATATAGAAGAAGAGTGTAGAAGGAAAACTAATGTTTGTTTCAATTGCGGAGAAACAGGACACATCAAACCATATTGCCCTAAACTAACCAAAGCACTTGACAACAAGGCCAGAACAACAGACGAAGCTAAGAAGAACGCGCGAGCATTCGTACTTACTACGCAAGAAGCAGAAATGATTCCAGACGTAATCGCTGATATATAATATCTAAGTTAAGTTATTATTTGACCCTGGTACAAATAAAAGTTTATAAATAAATACATTCAGTCAAGTACTTCATCTATTTAAAACCATAACAGACTTGTTTGGTTTTCATTTTCATTAAATCATTTATTTGGTCACGATCACCTTGCGTTGACGTTTTCACAAAATTTGAAGCTTGTTCTAATCTCGTTGCATACGGGTTTAATTATTTATTTATATTGAATCCGCTTTGTTGGTTTATTCTATAAATTCAATCTTAACACAATCATGTGCTAAGATAATGATACACAACTTCATTTCATATATTCAGTGTATCTCTTAATGATTTTTATATCAGCAATCGAGCGTTTCGTAATCCTTATTGTTTTATCATCTTTGATCGAAAAACATTATTCAATTATTTCGATTTCAATCCTACTAGATTTATTTGAAACATTCGGACTTACTTCATTTGATTTTAAAGCATGGTGAAACTCATTTCATTCACCGCTACTATTTTCAATTACTTCGACACCTTGTGGTGGCAATTTCTTTAATTTGTAGTTTGAGCTATTCTCATTTTCACACCTGATGTACGGATTTATTTATTTCCTTTTCATTATCTTAAACAGTCTTAATACAATTATGTGTTAAGATAAGAGTACACAAATTCATATCATATTCCGGTGTACCTCTTAACGTTTCTTTCATCATTTATCGAAAATTCTATAATATTCATTTGGTCTTTTCATTTGAAAATCCTATTCGAAATGAATATCCAAATTTACTTCATTTAATTTTTCGTTGATTACACGGTGAAATTATTCGGTCACCGTAATTATTGAATTATTTCAATCATTAACGACACCTTGCGGCGTCGTTATAAACTTGTAGCTTGGGCTAATCATAATCATACGAATCATTCAAAACCACGTATGTATTTCGTTTGACTCATTATTGAAAAGTAGTCTTGATACAATTATGTATTAAGACAATGATACACTAAACTCTATTGTATTTCAGTGTATCCTTGCAATTTAATAAATGTCAACACATTGATTTTTCTCTTGTTATGATTCGATAGTTGACAATCATTTTCATGCTTCTATTTCATTTTGAACATGTTGATTCTGAGTCTTCTTCAGTTGCCAATCAAAGTAAGCTTTCTTTTGACAAAGAATTTTTATTGATTCTAAAAGTTCTTCACATTCATTCTAAATATCTATTTGATCATATATCTTTTGGATTGAACCTAGTCACATTGGAAATTATATCATTTCATCTCATCCGTTTGACATTGATTTCTTGAACTAATTCAGTTGAACCTTTGAATTTTACTTTTGATACAACTAGTATTCACAAAATTTGATATTTCAATTCTGTATCATCTACCTTAATATTGTTTTTATTGACTAGAATATGACATAAGTTTAAAAGAAATATCGTAACCCAAATCTCGAGGACGAGATTTTTATTAAGGTGGGGAGAATGTAACAACCCTCATTAAAAGCCCTATTTATATTATTATTTTATTCAATAGGAAATCCTAATTGAGACACCCAAGTAATTCTACGCGAACCCTAAATTTTTCAGAACAATCAGAATCAGGATCAGGGCCCCTAAAACTCAGGGGGGGGGGGGGCATTCCCTACTCAACGATTATCTTTATAAGTTATTATAAAAATCAAATTTAATCATTTCGTCGACTCAGCTGGCCTACTCCCACGCGTGGCTACCCTATAGTGATTTGGTGTCCCTTACGGACCGTAACATTAAGAGTCTTACGGACCGTAAGCACCCTTACGGACCGTAACATTGGGAGTCTTACGGTCCGTAAGCATGTCAAATTTCTTGTATAAATAGCAGGCTTTGGGACTCGCTTCTGTGCGTTCGTTCGACGATAAAATTCGACTCAGGCACGGAGTTATCGTCTGATTACTACCAAAAACACTAATTAGTATAGCGAGGTGCTGCCGCAAACAGGGTATTAACTCGATCGCTGCTACGATTCAACGTCCGATCGATTATAACTATCCAACGATTGTTTAAGTGCCGCTCAAATTGAGTTTATACTTTGTTATTCATCGTGATTTCGACTTGAATGTTTGAGTGCTGTTCGAACTCGGACTATACTCTGTCATTCGTTGTGAATCCGCTGAATTGTTAAGTATTGCACTTTGTCATTCGTTGTGAGGGTTTTATCTCGTGAGTTATCGTAAATGCTGTATTAATTACTTACCTAGTTTGTATGCACTAGGTTACAAGGCTAATCAGTAGGCTAGGCTTTACTCAAATTAAATCTGCAATATATCAAGGCTTATCTGTAGACTAAGCTTTGCCCGTAGAAATCTGCAATGTGAGTTCATTTCTCTTTTCTCACCGTTTGTGAGTCCACTCTATTTTCTCACAGTTTTATCACCTTTTTGTGATACAATTATATTTACAAAGGCTTTTCAAAATCCTAAAATGTTTATCAGTTATACTTACAGTGATTAAATTTATATATTCTATAATAACTGCGGGTATGGGAGATTTTATACATTATTTGATTCTCGTTATTATTTGCCAGAAAGTTAGTCAATATTAGCATGACTACAATAACAGTGGAAATTATGCCCCAGTAATCATAGCATATAACTAAAATTATTTTAACATCAATTAGTTAATAAATTTAATATATGTTTGAAATAAATCTAAATGGTGTATACCATAACAAAATAGTCAAATATAATGTATTCTACTAAGATTATATTTTAGTCTTAGTCACGTTAATATATTAAATAATGATATTACAATTATTTAATTAACATATTATATTTGATAAAGTTATTGTAGTTTGATATAAAATGATATATGTCATTTTCTGGGTTAAATGGTTTTGTGCCATAAGTAATATATTTGACAAAGTAATGTCACGGGACACAACTAAGTCCAGAGTCACTAGTTGAGAGAATGATCAACAGTGACATATTCGAAGACACTAGTTGACAGAATGATCAACAGTGTTATGACCAGAATCACTAGTTGAAAGAATGATCAACAGTGATGTGACCACAATTAATGATCAACAGTAATATGACCTGAGTCACTAGTTGAAAGAATGATCAACAGTGATATGACCATCATCACAGGAATCGCCTAGTGATAGATAAAGTGAAAAATAGTAAAATATAATTACTTGATAAATTCACTATTGAATGAAAGTGAGCCAATTAGTGATATGATTACTGTCACATCGGAACTGCCACCATGTGACAAATACTGATTGAGTTGGGTAAATATAAATAGATATAAAAACCTTAATACTGTAAGGTATAACAATATATTTTATAAAAATGGAATGAATTCACTCAGTATTTCCGCTGACAAAAACTTTTTCAAACATTTTTCAGGTGATTACAGTAGATTGGAATAAGAGCTGGATACGACACTGAAAGGCTTCAAGAGGTGGCTTATTTTATTAATTAAATCAAATTAAGAAATATTGTTTTATGTAAACAAATTTATCTTATTAAAGCTACCTTTATAAAACATGGGTTTATCCCATCTATTTAATAAATAAAATCCGGTGTTTCTAAACTCTGATATTTTTCCTAACTCACGGTCCTGATGAAATTTCCGCTGCAATGTTTTATAAAATTAATCACCGGTACCACTGGGCTGTTCACGGATTCTGATTCCGTCCAGGGTGGGTCGGGGGTCGTGACACGCTACCCAAGCCGCGTGTCGAAAACAGGCAGATAAACGCCTCGCCTCTATGGTTGCTAAACAGATGGCGAAAGTTATTCCTCAGATTGTCAGTAAACTTCATGAGAATGCAAGCAAATCTTCTGATGAGTCCAGGACCGATACCCCCAAAGCTGCTTTTAGCTTTAAACAGTTCAAAGCCTGCTGACCGAAAGAGTTTACTGGTGAAGATGGTCCTACGGCCATGTTCCAATGGTTTGATTCTATCGAAGTCACCCTGCGTCAGAGTGGCTGTCCAGATAATCTCCGTACTCTCAACGCAACTAGCGTCTTCCAGTCCCACGCTTTAGACTGGTGAACAACCGAGAGAAACAAACGCGGAAATGATGCAGCTTACGGGCTATCATGGGATGAGTGCCAAAAGTTGGAGGATGAATTCTGGCATATTAAGAAAAAGGATGGTGACAACGCTGGTTTGACTGTGCGCTTCAAGCAGTTGAGTATAATCTGTCCGGACCAGGTCAAGACGCTCAAAATCGCCATCAATAAGTATATCCGTGCTCTCCCGGATTGCGTGGCTGATTTTGTTCAAGCCAAAAAGACGACGATGATTGAAGAAACCTACTTGCTCGCTGCTGAGATCAACGACAAGCGAGTCAAGTCTGGTGTCTGGGATAAAGCTCCCAAGAATCTGCATCAAGCTACTACTGCTTCAACCACTGAAACCACCGCCGCTCCTCAGTCATCCAAGCTCTCGAGACGCAAGAGAACAACAGCAGTTCCAGCAACAAGAACTGTGCTGTGACCAATGGTGCCCCACTTCAAGCTGTTCCAGCTCCTCAGCAACACAAACACCGCCAAGTAGCGGCCCCGGTTACCAACGCACCGCCGGCAAAGCATGCGTATACTGGTCCTTACCCGGCTTGCCCTACTTGTACTTATCACCACCCAATGGGAATCGCCTGCAGATACTGTGCCTATTGCAACATGTACGGCCATTTCACCGCCAACTGCCGTACAGGCCCACGTCAAAACCCTGCTCCAACCCAAGGTCAAGCTCCTGCTCATGAAGCTCTACTTGCTGCTCCTCAAGGCCATCAAGTGGCTCATGCACCCGTGGTCAATGCTAGAGCTTGCTATGCGTGTGGTGATCCCAACCACTTCGCCAACATGTGCCCGAACTGAGTGGTCAAGCAAGAGCCACAACAGCAGCAGCCTCAGCAACAGCAGCAGGCGGACATACTTTCAACATCAATGTCCGACAAGCTCAAGCCAATAACAACGTGGTCAATGGTACGTTCCTTGTGAATGTTATTTATGCTTCATGTTTATTTTATACTGGAGCAAATAATTGTCACGGCCCCCGTCCCAGTTTGACCCGGTCCAGGAGTCGCGGGACAGAAACCCGTGATATTTATTAATTGAGTTGACAGTGGAAGATTTTACAGGATCTTTTTAAAACTTGAAATGCCCGATTATTTTATTTCATAATTTGGGATAAAACCCCGTAATTTACAATAGAGGAATTTTACTAGGAAATTCCCTGGTTTGAAAAACATGTTTATTTATTTAACTGAGCCACTACTTCAAGCTTGTTAGTGCTCCGTAGCACTTTTCCTTGGTTCACAGTAGTCACCTGAAACATGTTTTGAAAATATTTTATCAGCGGGGAAATACTGGCGAGTCACTCAAATTTAATAAAATGACACATGGTTATAAATTACAGCATAAGAGCGATTATAATGGCTTCTATCTTATTTTTATCTGGCGCCGTGTCACCTCCTGGTGACGATGGTCATACCACTATTGGGTCTTTTTCCCCAAGTAGTGATTATTATCACTGTTAGGATTTATTAGCCTAACTGTGAGAAATTAGTAATGTGTACAATACCCCACTAGCCAGTGATTTAAGATCACCACGACTTAATCCCTGTAATTATAACCTTTGAAAATAATTGGAGTATTGTAAAACACTTTTGATAAAAGAGAATGACTCACATTGCAGATTTAAACGGGCAGAGTTTAGCCTACTGATTAGCCTTGTAACCTAATTTAAAGAACAATGCACACGAACTAGGTCAGTAACTAATACAACATTTACGATAACTCACGAGATTAAAACCCTCACAACGAATGACAAAGTGCAATACTTAAACATCCATCGAATTCACGACGAATGACAAAGTATAGACCTAATTTGGGCAGCACTTAAACATCCATTGGATAGTTTCAATCGATCGGACATTGAATCGTAGTAGTGATCGGGTTAATACCATGTATCGTAGGAGTGCCTTGCTATATTGAAAATTAATTTTGAGCAGTAGAACTTCGATTTTGTTTAAAATTTTCGACACAGAATGAAAGCTCGATGTCTAGGCAATTTATAGGTGAAAAATGGGTCTCACGCGGCCCGCGTGAGCCCATGCTTGATCCTTACGCGGCCCGCGTGGCCACCTAGTCTACGTGTAGGTTTGTTGGGTCACGCGTAGGGTTGCCAGGTGGATGCCACGTGGACTGTAACGCTTATCTGGTCAACTTAAGGTTGACGCAGCCCGCGTAAGGCCATGCTTAACCTTTACGCGGCCCGCCTGAAGACCAGATTTCTTGTTTTCTCAGTTTTTCATGCACGTTAGGGTTTCAGGGGTCCGGGTTTTCGCTTATGGGTCGTTTTAGGACATTTTTGAAGGTCCTTACATCCTCCCCACCTTATTTAAAATCTCGTCCTCGAGATTTACTAAAATAAGTGAGGATACTTTCACTTCATCTCCGATTCCAGTTCCCAGGTATATTCAGGTCCTCTATTTGAATCCCACTTGACTTTAACCAGTACTAGTCGCTTGTGCTTGAGAAACTTGACTTTCCTGTCTTCTATCTGTAATGGCTTCTCAACAAATTTTAACTTTTCATTTACCTCTATGTCTTGAAGAGGCACTACCAGAGATTTGTCCGATAGACATTTCTTGAGATTGGATACATGAAATACGTCATGTACCCCAGCTAGCTCCTTTGGTAGTTGTAAGCGATAGGCAACTGGTCCTATTCGCTTGATTACTGGGAATGGTCCTACGTACCTTGGACTTAGCTTTCCTTTCTTACCGAACCGAACTATTCCTTTCCAAGGAGAAACTTTCAAGAGTACCTTGTCTCCAACTTGAAACTCTAGTGGCTTGCGTCGATTATCGGCATAACTTTTCTGGCGATCTCGAGCCGTTTTCAGTCTTTCCTTGATTTGAGTGATCTTGTCGGTGGTCTCTTGCACGATTTTAGAACCTGATAATTGACTTTCTCCTATTTCTGCCCAGCAGACTGGAGTTCTGCACTTTCGTCCATATAGTGCTTTGAATGGGGCAGCTTCAATGCTTGCATGATAACTATTATTATAGGAGAATTCGATTAAAGGTTGGTGATCATCCCAATTTACACCAAAATCTATCACACATGCCCTAAGAATGTCCTCCAGGGTTTGGATCGTCCTTTCACTTTGTCCGTCTGTTTGAGGATGATATGTAGTGCTTAGGTTTAGTCGGGTTCCCATTGCTTCCTGGAAACTTGTCCAGAAATGGGAAGTGAAACGAGTATCCCTATCCGATACAATGGAGAGTGGAACTCCATGTAAGGATACTACCTCGTCTACATATAATTTGGCTAACCTTTCCATGCTAAAGGTTTCCTTCATAGGTAGGAAATGAGCTGATTTGGTTAATCTATCCACAATTACCCAAATTGCGTCATTACCCCTTCTGGTTTTGGGCAACTTAGTAACAAAGTCCATGGTTATAAGTTCCCATTTCCATATAGGCATTTCTAATTGTTGTAGTAATCCTGAAGGTTTCTGGTGTTCTGCCTTAACTTGTGAACAAGTAAGACATTTAGAAACATATCTAGCTATGTCCTTTTTCATTCCTATCGACCAGAAATTATTCCTTAAATCTTGATACATCTTATTGTTACCAGGATGTATGGTATATCTAGATTTATGGGCTTCTTCTAAAATCTTATTTCTTAATTCTCCTTGCTTTGGTACCCAAATCCTTTTCTTATGGAATCTCCAAATTCCATCAGATCCTTGCTCTAATTCCTTTAGTCTTCCTTTCATTCCTTCAGCATCATCCTTGATTGTTGTTTCTTGTGCGCTCTTCAGTTGTTCCATTAAGTCTAGTTGTAGACTTAATCTAAGAGCACTAACTCGTCGTTGTTTCTCATGATACTTACGACTTAAAGCATCAGCAACTACGTTTGCTTTTCCTTCGTGATATTGAATATCACAATCGTAGTCACTTAGGATCTCCATCCATCTCCTTTGCCTCATGTTTAATTCTTTTTGCCCAAATATGTACCTTAAACTTTTATGGTCTGTATAGACCGTAAACTTACTTCCATACAAATAGTGTCTCCAAATCTTAAGGGAAAAAATTATGGCTCCTAATTCTAAGTCATGAGTCGTATAATTTTCTTCGTGCTTTTTCAATTGTCTTGAGGCATACGCAATTACCTTTTTGAGTTGCATTAGCACACATCCTAATCCTAGCTTAGAAGCATCGCAATAAACTTCGAAATCTTCTGTTCCTTCTGGCAAGGCTAGAATTGGGGCGTTTGTTAACTTTTGCTTTAAAACCTTAAAAGCTTATTCTTGCCTAGGTCCCCATTCAAACTTTGCTGCTTTACAGGTTAGCTTAGTTAATGGTACAGCTATCTTGGAAAAATCCTTAATGAATCGTCTATAGTATCCTGCTAACCCTAGAAAGCTTCTAATTTCCATAGCTGATTGCGAGACTTTCCATTTGGTGATCGCTTCTATTATGGAGGGATCTACATGAATGCCTTCGTGATTCACCATGTGTCCTAAAAATTGTACTTTCTTGTAGCCAAAATTCACATTTCGAGAATTTGGCGTAAAGTTTCTCTTTTCTTAACAAAGTTAAGAGTGCATGCAAGTGCTGACAGTGTTCATCCTGGCTTTTGGAATAAATAAGTATATCGTCGATGAAGACAATTGTTTTGGTCAAAAATTACCGAAGCAATTAAGTGATCAAATTAGTTTGGTGAGGTAGTGTGCTAGAAAGTGTGTTGGAAATATACTTGTTAAGTTATTTGGAAAAACAGTACTCAGGATACGGCTCAGGATATTGAGCTGTATCTATGATCAAACAATGAGCGAAAATAAAGTAAACGACACGAGATGTACGAGGAAAGCCCTTGATCAATCTAGATCGCCGGCATAAAACCTCGGGAGCTGACAATCGCAGCTGCCTTGTTCTTCAATTGCTTCAAAAATCAGGATACAGTGCGGGATGTGGTACGGATCGACTAAGTGTTACAATGAATATGAAATACAAGTGTGGTGTTTGCAATTAGCTAGAGAGTGTAAGTGTTCGAGAGTGTGAGTGTGAATTGTTGTGTTCTAAGCTGATCCGACCTCATCTATTTATAGTAAAGATAAAATAACTAACTACCCTAAACTCGCGGGATCCACCGAATATTCCTTCTTGGAAGGTTGTAGACCTGGTCTTTCGGGCTCAACGTTTCTTTCTCAACAAATTCGTCCGAGTCTTGTGGAGAAGAAGTCCTCTTGACCGTTAGCAAGTCTCAACCCTTAACCTACACGTGGTTAATTCAATAAGCCTCAGGATATCGCCCAAGATGTTAGCAATATCCTCTTCCAGCATCCTGATCACAAATAAACAAACAAAGGCAGGATATTGGTCAGGATACATATGTTAAGAAAATGATCCCTAACAATTGTCCCCAAATATATCGGTTGGGATACCAATCCAACGGATATATTTCAAAAACCTTATCCCACAACTCAAGGTATTTAAAATGAAGCGACGGTCAAGATCACATCATAACTTCCAACGCGTTTTTTACTCCATGGAGATCCACAATGCCCCTATATCTTCTCTTTTCTTGTTTGAAAAGCAGATATCTTCAACAGACCCTTCAGGTAATTCTCCATTTTTGACTTTCTTCCTGTCAATTTACTTCATCTTTCTAGCAATGGCCGCCGAGACCTTCACCCAGCAGAATCTTCTCAAAAATCCCGAGAAGGAGATCTGCGCTTTTGACAATGCAGATATTGCAGCTTTAAGAGCCTCCGGCGCTTTCCCTGACAGCACAGTCTTTAGGCCATTTGATCGGTCAATCCGATCGGATGTTTCTTCTACTGAATGGATCTGTTTTCCAGCATATCCTTTTTCACTAGGTCTTCGATACCCTTTTCCTGAATTCATGATGCAATTCTTTCGTATTACTGGCATCTCTTTTGCTCAAACCATGCCCATGGTTTGGAGAGTACTAATTGTACTCAACCAAATCAAAAACCTCCATTGTCCTGACCTCTGCATCAAGGATCTACCTATTGCTTATCGCCTCCGATCCCACGGCTCTAGCCGGTTCTTGATTTTTTCAACCTCCAGCAAACCCCTGATTCTCAAAGCCACCAAAAACGAAGACGGATGGCAACGCAAATTTTTCTTTGTCAAACGAGATTCCATTGCTGAGGGTGCCAACCTTCCGGTGGAGTGGTTAACCACCGGTAGGATCATAAATATCCTTATAGACGATTTAATTGTTATCCCCTATTAATATTCTTCTTTTTGACCTTTATGCAGTGAACTTTAAGGAAGTTGCTCCTCCTACCGCTGAGTCAGAAGAGAGAATCAATACCGTTTACCGGTTACCTGCCATAGACAGGACTTTTACCACACACGTTCCGAGTTCAAGTCAGTACTCATCATCCGAGATGTCTGGTAAGAATTCCTTTCAGAATAATTAGTCAAAACAATATAATGATAAAGAGTAAAACTTTTCCCTTTACGCAGCACCAGCTAAGATCCCTGAAGTCTTTGATCTTGACGAACTGGATAGCTATTCTGACCAGATCCAGGTCAAGAAAGAACCTGGCTCCAAGACCACTGCTACATCCAAACCCAGCAGCTCCAAAGCCATCATCATTCCTAAACCTTCACCGGCTACCAAACCTCGGAGTTCAAGTTCCCGCAAAAGGAAAGAACCCGATTCCCCTGTCGTTTCTGACACATTTCCTTATGAAAAGTATGGATTCATCGAAGCCAGCGGTTTTATGACTTCTTTTCTCAACCAGGTTAGTATCTTTATATCATATCCTGCAATTTAGACTATTTTCAAAGACTTAATAATAATATTGATCCCTGTCCTTTTACCTTTGTAGGGTCTTGAGCGTTTGGTTCACTTATATCAAGAATCCTGCAAGCTTAACAAAACACTTGAATCTAAGCTAAAGGAAGCAGAAATCACAATTTCTGACCAAGGTATGATCGCGGCCGCCAAGTCTCGTCATTACGAGGAGAAATACAAAGCTATGACCCAGGAACACCAAGTTGCTCTTAACAAAGCTACTCTTCAAGCCCAAGCCGATCTGGAAGCTGCCCATGTGCAGTACGAACGGGATATGGTCAGTTACCGAGAAAGCCTCAAAAGTTCCGTCGTCATTTCTCTTCTCCAGGCTAGGTTGAAGATGGCTCACGAAGCCAAAACATTAGGCTTCGAATGCCCTTCTTGGGACGTTGGTGCTTGGGAGACCAAGCTGAAGAATCTTGGCGGCACCTCTTCCAAATCAACTGTCAATGAACCTTCTAAAGCAGTTGAAAAGGCAATCGATGCTGACAAGGATGCTGAGGCGGATCCCAAAATGGATGTTGCTGAAACCACTATGGAGCAAGAAGGCACTACCCCCTAGAGCTTATTTTCATTCGAACAATTTTATGTCTTTATGAACAATTTTCATTTCCATCTCTAAACAATTTGATAACCGAAGGCGGATGGGTCCTGGGTTTCAGGATGAAACCTTCGGTTATCAACCAGTATTGATCGCTTTAAGAATAATTTCATCTTTTGACTTATTTTCTGTTACTTTGCATTGTTTAGTGTAAGTCTTGGCTTTGTAAAAATTTCATACTGTTATTTTACAAAATATCCTGACCAGTATGCTTAGAAACATACTGCAGAAGCCTTTTATTAAATAGATCTTCCAGACGTTCCTTTAACTTTATAAAAATTTCTTTAGAAAGTAAGAAATAGTTTATCTCTTCAAAACCAAGTTTTGATGATGATCAAAGTTCCAAGCCAATACTAGTTTCAAACATCCTAATCAAATATCCTTAAAAGGACTTTGAGGATATATGTCAAGATACTTAACATGATGTTACTAAAAATTTAAATGAGGCTTACAAAGGAAAGATCATACCAGACATAGGATATAAACCTATTACCGAACTTCAATCCCTTTGCAACTCTTCCAATGAAGATGTCCCCAGTGCAAGGTACTTAATGCATTAGTCCCCTGTGTACAATGTCTTCAAGTATCTTAGAAATCTATTTAATGTCAGTTTCCATGGCATAAGCAATTTTTCACGTCCCGAGGGTATAACCCAAGGATGTACTGGAGATAAATCCTTTGTATCCTGGGGAAAATCCCAATTTTTCATGCGCTACAGGCGGGAGTGTATAAACTCCAAGACTTAGAAAGGTGAAAACCTTTAAACCTTAGAGAGTATGAAAATACCCTTTCGTGAGAGAGGGTGATCAATCCTCATATACCGTTAGGATTCAGGATATAGCCAATGGTAACGAAATTGTCAGCCACTTTTACATGGACTGGTCCCACCACCTTGAACTATCCCTGAATAACTTGCGCTCCAGGCGGGGTGTTTAAACCAAATTCGGAAGAGAGGGGGCCAATCCTCTAATCTTCTGAGTTATCCTGAGTGCATATTCTGGAGCTATATCCTGAAACATATCTTGCAAAACAAATGTAAACTAAGGTGGGTGTTAGCTTGGCTAACACCCCTCCGATGCTTAAGTCAGTATCAGGTTACAAAGAACAAATTAAACCAAACATATTCAAAAGAAGTAGAGTTCATACCATCTTGAGTTAGAAATTAAATTCTAGACTCACTTGAAATAGAGCTTAAGGTGTATAGCATTCCAAGATCTCGGTAGCATATCCCCCTCCATATTCTTGAGTCTATATGCTCCTTTCCCTGCTTCTGATTCAACTTCATATGGTCCTTTCCATTTTGGAGCTAACTTGCCATCGGCAGGATTAGTAGTATTTTGGAAAGCCTTTCTTAACACCCAATCTCCAACCTTAAATCTTCTGGTTCTAATATTCTTGTTATATGCCCTGGATATTCTCTGTTGATATGCTGCCATCCTTAGCCTCGCTGCATCTCTCTTTTCATCTATAGTATCTAAATCCTGACTCAAGGCTTCGGGATTCTGCTCAGGATCACTTAAGATAGATCTTGCAGTAGGTATTGTCATCTCCGTTGGAATCACTGCTTCTGCTCCAAACACCAACGAAAATGGGGTTTGACCTGTTGCATTCTTTACCGTTGTCCTATCAGCCCATAAAACAAAGGGTAATTCTTCTGCCCATCTTCCTTTTTTGGCTCCAAGCCTTTTCTTTAAGTTATTGACAATTATTTTGTTTGAGGATTCTGCTTGTCCATTTGCTTGAGGATGTACCGGAGTAGATGTGATCATTTTGATTCCCCAACTCTTGCAAAAGTCTGTAGTCCTCTTACTTATGAACTGAGAACCATTGTCACAGATTCTCTCAGCTGGTACTCCAAATCTGGTCAGGATATTCCTCTTTATGAAGGATACTACTTCTTGGTCTCTTGCTTGAACAAATGCTTCAGCTTCAACCCACTTAGAGAAATAATCCGTCATTGCTAGCATAAAGACTTTTCCTCCCGGAGCTTTTGGTAGCTTTCCCACTATATCCATACCCCACTTCATAAATGGCCAAGGGGAAACAATAGGATATAATGGTTCAGCCGGTTGATGCAGTATGTTACTATGTCTTTGACATGCGTCACATCTTTGAGCATATTCTGTGGCATCTTTTCTCATTGTTGGCCAATAATATCCTGTTCTTAATACTTTTGAGAATAACGACCTGCCCCCAGCATGGTTACCACAATCCCTTTCATGTATATCCTGAAGTACTTCTTTGGCTTCAAGATCCTCCAAGCATCTCAAATACGGTCCTGCGAGAGATTTCTTGTATAAAATATTATTTATAATAGTGAACCGTGATACCTTCATCCTAAATGCCTTAGGATTTTCATTTCCAGGGATGTGTCCTTCTTTGAGATATCTCATGATTGGAGCCGTCCAGGATTTAGGATCCTCCTCAGGATATTCTGCTCCAGGATTCTGTATACTAGTTACTTCTTTATCCTGAGGATTCGTTGCAGGATATAAGACATGTAATATTGGTATTTGCGTCCCTTCAGGTATCCTGATCGATGATCCCAAATTTGCTAGGGCATCCGCTTCAGCATTATCTTCCCTTGGTACCTGTTCAAGTATAAAAACATCGAAATATCCTGCTAATTTTTTGAGAATATCGAGATATTCGATTAATTTCTCACCCTTAACTGCATAGGATCCATTAAAATGGTTAGTAATTAACAAAGAGTCAACATACACTTGCAAATTTTTGATACTCATGCTCTTAGCCAACTCTAATCCTGCAATTAAAGCCTCATACTCTGCTTCATTATTAGTAGCAGGAAATTCACACCTAATAGCCTGGGGTAATATGTCCCCCTGTGGCGATTTTAGTAGTATTCCTAATCCTACTCCTCTTACATTAGATGCACCATCAGTATATAATATCCAGGATCCTGAGGATTCTCCTAGCTGTTGAACTTCTAGGTCTACCTCGTCCTGAATGTCACTACTAAAGTCAGCCACAAAGTCAGCTAAAGCCTGAGATTTTATGGCACTTCTAGGTTCATATACTAAATCATAAGCACTCAACTTTACTGACCACTTGGCCATCCTGCCTGACAACTCTGGTTTCCTAAGCACATTTTTGACAGGATAATTTGTTTTAACATGTATCCTATGTGTCTCGAAATAATGTCTAAGCTTTGTTGATGCCATGACTAGAGCTAATATCAATTTTTCTAAATGAGAATACCTAGTTTCAGCATCTAACAAACTTTTACTAACATAATAAACAGGATACTGCTGACCTTCATGGTCTTTTATAAGAACGGCACTTACAGCATTCCCTGATACAACAAGGTACAGGGATAGTGGTTCATCATTTTCGGGCTTCATCAATAGAGGTGCGGTTGAAAGATACCGTTTCAAATCCTGCAGAGCTGCTTCATGCTTTTCCCCCCATTCGAATTTTTTGTTCTTCTTTAGGATATCATAGAAGTCTTTGCATTTTTCTGAGGATCTTGAGATAAATCTGTTTAGAGCTGCTACCTGGCCTGTTAATCTTTGTACGTCCTTCATATTTGAGGGTGATTTTATGTCTAGGATAGCTTTGATCTGCTCTAGGCTTGCTTCTATCCCCCTTTTTGTCACCATATATCCAAGAAACTTCCCTGCCCCCACTCCGAAATGGCATTTAGCAGGATTTAGCTTCATGTTGTAGTGATCCAGGATATCAAATGTTCCCTTGATATCCTGGAGGTGATCCTCAGACTTTTTAGATTTCACCACCATATCATCGATATATACCTCCATGGTGTCCCCCAGTTTGTCTTTGAACATCATGTTCACCAATCTTTGGTATGTTGCACCTGCATTTTTTAAACCAAAAGGCATAGCTGTATAACAATAAATACCTGTTGGTGTCATGAAGGCGGTATCCTCCTGGTCAGAAGGCTCCATTTGGATCTGTTGAAATCCTGAGGATGCGTCCATGAAGGTCAGCATTTCATGCCCGGCAGTGGCATCTACCATTGCATCAATATGGGTGTTTTGGTCAAAAATTACCGAAGCAATTAAGTGATCAAATTAGTTTGGTGAGGTAGTGTGCTAGAAAGTGTGTTGGAAATATACTTGTTAAGTTATTTGGAAAAACAGTACTCAGGATACAGCTCAGGATATTGAGCTGTATCTATGATCAAACAATGAGCGAAAATAAAGTAAACGACACGAGATGTACGAGGAAAGCCCTTGATCAATCTAGATCGCCGGCATAAAACCTTGGGAGCTGACAATCGCAGCTGCCTTGTTCTTCAATTGCTTCAAAAATCAGGATACAGTGCGGGATGTGGTACGGATCGACTAAGTGTTACAATGAATATGAAATACAAGTGTGGTGTTTGCAATTAGCTAGAGAGTGTAAGTGTTCGAGAGTGTGAGTGTGAATTGTTGTGTTCTAAGCTGATCCGACCTCATCTATTTATAGTAAAGATAAAATAACTAACTACCCTAAACTCGCGGGATCCACCGAATATTCCTTCTTGGAACGTTGTAGACCTGGTCTTTCGGGCTCAACGTCTCTTTCTCAACAAATTCGTCCGAGTCTTGTGGAGAAGAAGTCCTCTTGACCGTTAGCAAGTCTCAACCCTTAACCTGCACGTGGTTAATTCAATAAGCCTCAGGATATCGCCCAAGATGTTAGCAATATCCTCTTCCAGCATCCTGATCACAAATAAACAAACAAAGGCAGGATATTGGTCAGGATACATATGTTAAGAAAATGACCCCTAACAATTGTCCCCAAATATATCGGTTGGGATACCAATCCAACGGATATATTTCAAAAACCTTATCCCACAACTCAAGGTATTTAAAATGAAGCGACGGTCAAGATCACATCATAACTTCCAACGCGTTTTTTACTCCATGGAGATCCACAATGCCCCTATATCTTCTCTTTTCTTGTTTGAAAAGCAGATATCTTCAACAGACCCTTCAGGTAATTCTCCATTTTTGACTTTCTTCCTGTCAATTTACTTCATCTTTCTAGCAATGGCCGCCGAGACCTTCACCCAGCAGAATCTTCTCAAAAATCCCGAGAAGGAGATCTGCGCTTTTGACAATGCAGATATTGCAGCTTTAAGAGCCTCCGGCGCTTTCCCTGACAGCACAGTCTTTAGGCCATTTGATCGGTCAATCCGATCGGATGTTTCTTCTACCGAATGGATCTGTTTTCCAGCATATCCTTTTTCACTAGGTCTTCGATACCCTTTTCCTGAATTCATGATGCAATTCTTTCGTATTACTGGCATCTCTTTTGCTCAAACCATGCCCATGGTTTGGAGAGTACTAATTGTACTCAACCAAATCAAAAACCTCCATTGTCCTGACCTCTGCATCGAGGATCTACCTATTGCTTATCGCCTCCGATCCCACGGCTCTAGCCGGTTCTTGCTTTTTTCAACCTCCAGCAAACCCCTGATTCTCAAAGCCACCAAAAACGAAGACGGATGGCAACGCAAATTTTTCTTTGTCAAACGAGATTCCATTGCTGAGGGTGCCAACCTTTCGGTGGAGTGGTTAACCACCGGTAGGATCATAAATATCCTTATAGACGATTTAATTGTTATCCCCTATTAATATTCTTCTTTTTGACCTTTATGCAGTGAACTTTAAGGAAGTTGCTCCTCCTACCGCTGAGTCAGAAGAGAGAATCAATACCGTTTACCGGTTACCTGCCATAGACAGGACTTTTACCACACACGTTCCGAGTTCAAGTCAGTACTCATCATCCGAGATGTCTGGTAAGAATTCCTTTCAGAATAATTAGTCAAAACAATATAATGATAAAGAGTAAAACTTTTCCCTTTACGCAGCACCAGCTAAGATCCCTGAAGTCTTTGATCTTGACGAACTGGATAGCTATTCTGACCAGATCCAGGTCAAGAAAGAACCTGGCTCCAAGACCACTGCTACATCCAAACCCAGCAGCTCCAAAGCCATCATCATTCCTAAACCTTCACCGGCTACCAAACCTCGGAGTTCAAGTTCCCGCAAAAGGAAAGAACCCGATTCCCCTGTCGTTTCTGACACATTTCCTTATGAAAAGCATGGATTCATCGAAGCCAGCGGTTTTATGACTTCTTTTCTCAACCAGGTTAGTATCTTTATATCATATCCTGCAATTTAGACTATTTTCAAAGACTTAATAATAATATTGATCCCTGTCCTTTTACCTTTGTAGGGTCTTGAGCGTTTGGTTCACTTATATCAAGAATCCTGCAAGCTTAACAAAACACTTGAATCTAAGCTAAAGGAAGCAGAAATCACAATTTCTGACCAAGGTATGATCGCGACCGCCAAGTCTCGTCATTACGAGGAGAAATACAAAGCTATGACCCAGGAACACCAAGTTGCTCTTAACAAAGCTACTCTTCAAGCCCAAGCCGATCTGGAAGCTGCCCATGTGCAGTACGAACGGGATATGGTCAGTTACCGAGAAAGCCTCAAAAGTTCCGTCGTCATTTCTCTTCTCCAGGCTAGGTTGAAGATGGCTCACGAAGCCAAAACATTAGGCTTCGAATGCCCTTCTTGGGACGTTGGTGCTTGGGAGACCAAGCTGAAGAATCTTGGCGGTACCTCTTCCAAATCAACTGTCGATGAACCTTCTAAAGCAGTTGAAAAGGCAATCGATGCTGATAAGGATGCTGAGGCGGATCCCAAAATGGATGTTGCTGAAACCGCTATGGAGCAAGAAGGCACTACCCCCTAGAGCTTATTTTCATTCGAACAATTTTATGTCTTTATGAACAATTTTCATTTCCATCTCTAAACAATTTGATAACCGAAGGCGGATGGGTCCTGGGTTTCAGGATGAAACCTTCGGTTATCAACCAGTATTGATCGCTTTAAGAATAATTTCATCTTTTGACTTATTTTCTGTTACTTTGCATTGTTTAGTGTAAGTCTTGGCTTTGTAAAAATTTCATACTGTTATTTTACAAAATATCCTGACCAGTATGCTTAGAAACATACTGCAGAAGCCTTTTATTAAATAGATCTTCTAGACGTTCCTTTAACTTTATAAAAATTTCTTTAGAAAGTAAGAAATAGTTTATCTCTTCAAAACCAAGTTTTGATGATGATCAAAGTTCCAAGCCAATACTAGTTTCAATCAAGTTTTCTATTGTAAAAACGTTTTGAAGTTTCACCAACTTCAAAATTTGTTGGCTGTTTCTTTTCATCAATATGTATTTCTTCCAATCTTGAGTTAAAAGAATCTCCCTGTTTTGCGTTGTTGGACTGTTGACAGTTCCAAGCAATGTGTCCAATCTTGTGACATTTGAAACACATTCTTCTCTCAACTCTTTGCTCAGTTCTCATCATCATATTCTTTTTCTTCTCAGCAAGAAACTCTTGATTTGACTGTCTCCAGAATTGTTTCTTTTCTTCCTCTACTGAATTTTTGTCACACCCCGACCACGTAGAACATACAAAACGTGGCGGAAACATCGGGGAGTGTTGTAACAGAATTAATGTTTCACAACCATGGAAATTTAAGTTTCGTTTTATTGATTAAAAGTGTTACAATGTCTTAATCAAACAAGGAAAATACAACATAATTAACTAGTCTTGCATCTTTTATTGTCACTAAATCCCAAGTCTGTCTATGTGTATCTTGATCATCTTATGCAACAGCTCCTGAAAAACACATGTGAAAATAGGTACGTCAGCATAAAAATGCCTGTGAGATACATAGGTTTTGTGAAAATAAGATTCATGACTTATGTTTGAGAAAATGTTTAGTCATGAACCTTGTTATTTGCTTTGTCTTTTAAATCATTTGAAAAACGATAAGATCAGATGATAAGTATAAATAAATGTAAGGTTAAATGAATAACCAAGTAAAATATGTTTGCATAAGATAAGTTGTTTATAAATCAATGTCTTGTGAAAAGTATGTTATTTGTATGAAATGTTCTATGTCTCAAACTGAAATGATTCAAATAACGTTACGACATGTAATACCATACAAACACTTATATATAGGAAGTACCAGCGGCGTATCCACCATGCTTGTATCATATTACACACGCATCGTTACTTAATCACTTAATCAAACCAAACCAACCAATGTAAGAAGTCTATGTTTAAATCAATTGTCAAATGTATTAAATAATATGTCAAAGTGTTCATGTCAAGATGTAAATCATGTAGTATGTATAACCAATGTCAAAAGTGTTTGTGTCAAATGTAAATCATGTCAAAATGTCTATGTCAAATATCCATGTCAAATGTCTATGTCAAATATCCATGTCAAATGTCTAGGTCAAATATCCATGTCAAATGTCTATGTCAAATATCCATGTCAAATGTCTATGTCAAATATCCATGTCAAATGTCTATGTCAAAATGTCATGTATGGCAAGTGAAATGTCTCAACTAAACCATATGCACAAAAACAAAGTATTGAAGTAAAACTTGGTTTAAATCAAAGCTATGTTTTGTGTAAATGCATGCAAATATTTAATATGAACATTTATGCGGTATTGTGAAAATGCATACATCCAAGCCTTGCGACTGTGGTGATAAACCCTTTAAACAAATTAAAGGTCTATCTGTCTTATATCATCGAATTCGGTCATTCCTTTCATCCCCTTTCCCTGGGATGTCCGGAACGGGAGTTGTCAATTCCTATGGTACCACTACCTACTAACGAACGGCATGATCGGTGTTAATGAATGTATTGTCCCATGTAAACAAACCAAATGTCATACCAAAAATGTAAGCATGTGATGAAAACAATGTACTAAGTATGCACGCAATGGACATACATAGCATAAAATGTAAATGTAAAACGATGTACTAAGTATGAACTAAATGGACATACATAGCATAAAACACAATGAGATCATGTACTATAATGTACTAACGAACATAGCAGGTATATGATGCGAAAATAGGAAAGCATGAAAGTAACAAGTAGGCACATGTGTTCCACCCCAAAACAGTTTGGAAAACAGTAAAAGAGGGGTCTATGTACTCACTTGAGATTGCTCAGAAGTCCTAGGATAACCACCAAGCAAAGCTAGAGATCACGGAATCAAACGGCACCTACTATAGGTAACTACATTAATAAACCGGACCTAAATCGGAAGATCGGGTAGCATTAGGGTTTGTAAACCAAACGAGTGTAGAGACTCGTGTCATATGGTTTAACAAAGCCTACATACTAACTGAAACTTAACCTAATTGTTTACGACCCATTACGACCCGTTTAGGTAGCTTATGCTACTTTAACGCGTCGTTCGCGTGAAACGCGTTCGGACCGCCTAACTAGTCCTATGACAAGTGTTATATGCCTAAACATGTTACATAATCAGTTATGTGACAAAAGTTTAGGTTACATATGCTTAATTACCAATTATACATGAAAAGGGTATTCTGGTAATTTACCTAAGGCATATAAACTACCTATCATACAACTACTTAAACGATGTGACCATAGGGTATAACCTCGGAAGGTTATGCCCTATACTAGGGTCACCTAATGTATTTGGTCGGATCCTAATGATCGACCAAACTGGGTCGGGTTCGAAGGTATAGGCGATTTATCAGATCGCCTACCCTACGACCCTAGACAACGTGGTAATCAGTGGGCATAGTCCCAAGGGACTATGACCAACGTGATTATACTCACGTTGCGAAGTTCAAACGAACTTCGCATTGACCATTACTGGTCAACGCTGAAAGTCAAACAAAGTTTGACTTTCTGACTCGAAAAGCAATAAAATAAGGAAAAGAACGAAAGAATACTTACGAAGGGTCCCCGAATGCTAATCCCGATCCAAGAACTCAGGTATGAAACAATGGTTTCAACTTAGAGCTCTCAAATCAGAATTCTTGTAAGAAATGAGGTTGGGGTGATGGGGTATTTATAGTTTTCGGGTAACCGTTGAGATCGTTTCATGGAAACCGTGATTCGATCACATCCGTACACTTGTGGAAAGGTTATGGAAGCTAAATATGATCCTTATCTAGTGACTAAGCAACTTAGAACATGTGGAGGAGGATAAAACAGCTGCAAACTGATGTTTAAAACATTGAATCTGGTCAGATCATGCACTCGCGTAGCGCGACGGGTAGGCCCTTAGGGCTCGCGCTACGCTACTGCCTCCCAGTTCCAGAATTGTTTCAAAAGTGACAGGTTTAGTCCCTGCAGCCCGTTTAAGCGATTTTCGATGCGTTTGAACCCCGTTAACCTCATTTCAAGGCTCTAAAATGAAGTTAAAGTATAGGGAACTCAAAACATGCTCAAAAATATCTAGGATGTCGGTTCGTTTGGCCGTACGATCGCGATGTTCGCTTAATTACGACGGAATGCGCATAAGCGCGAAAAACGATC
Organism: Helianthus tuberosus; assembly: GCA_030545235.1. Taxonomy (NCBI): domain Eukaryota; kingdom Viridiplantae; phylum Streptophyta; class Magnoliopsida; order Asterales; family Asteraceae; genus Helianthus; species Helianthus tuberosus. The sequence continues at coordinate 35,110 of JARYGA010023380.1, forward strand.
CAAATGACGCGACGAATGGATTTTTCTTATGGCGAACACTAAAATATAATATAGTCATGCTTACATAAATTTTTGGATGTCCGGATGTATTCAGAACGTAAGTTATGCGCGAAAATGCAAACTTGTGCACTTTTTGACACTTTTAGTCCCTGAATGACCCAAAAGTTTATTTTAGCACACCGAACCCCTCAAAGCCTATTTCTAAGCTATGTAAAGGATATTTAAGGTATGTTTAACTTATGGTCATGTTTCGGAATGTCTATTACAGTTCAAATTGGCATACTTTCGCAGTTTGTCAAGTTTAGTCCCTGTAAGCGAATTAGCTTGTTTTTGCCATACCAAAGCCTTCAAAACTTATTTCTAAGTTATGTAAAGGTTATTTAAGGTATGTTAAGCCTATGTCACTATTCCGGAGTGTTTGTTGCATTAAACTGGTTATATTTACGCATCGGTGCGCGTATAACCTTCCAGAAAGCGATTTAGAGTTTGAAATTGAACAAGAATTGATATGTGCAAATGATACACATATTTTTACAAATCCCAAGTATGAAATATAATATTTCATTGGTTCGGTATTTGTTTGATGGCCGTGAAGGCACAGGTGTTACAGTCTCCCCTACTTTAGGAAATTTCGTCCCGAAATTTATTTAGAGGAAACTTGTGAGAGCTTGAAAGCATGAAGTTTGAAAAGATCGAACAATATTGATTAGGGTTCTGAACTTCTAGTAACCTTTAATAACATCATGAATGCAATGTAAGAGGGATACTTATATACAAGTATATGAAGCGTCATTGGTGCGTCCACCGTACCTCCATTACATCGTTCTCATTTCGTTATTGTTGTCACTATCGGCTCATACACATAATAAATCTTACTGGGTTTCTGTGCACTAAATTTCATAATTATGTACGCGTCCATAATCAGACAATTCCTTGCATAGTTCACTCAGTCCATTTTATAATGTGCAGGGGAAAACCAAATGAACAATCCCGTGATGAGTGTGACTAGACCGCCATAGAGTCCCTTTAATTAAATCAATAAATGATCTAAATAGACTATCAAGGAGTCTGTCCAGCTACATCACTAGATGTCGTTCTTTAACCAAATTGTGAATCAATCTTTTTGATTAGACCACTAAAGAGTTTCTTATGAATCATGGAGCAGTACTATATAATCCAAGGGTCTTAACTATTACATAGAAGCCCATTAAGGATTTAAGGTAGCACCTTTTGACTACCCTGCTATGAATCCCTCATATGGAGATATGAAAGATCCTGCGAGGATTTGGATAACGAATATCCAGAGTATAAAAACACAAAAACGCATAAAAGAAAACACAAAATATATAAACACATAATCACATAACCACAAAATTGTTTGTTAATTTGTCTTGTAAATTGTGTACATGCATTTAAAGCATACTAGGAATCCATTCCGTGGATTTCATTTGGTACTTTAAACGTTATCAAGAATCTAACTATAAAGATAGAAAGATTCAAAAAGAAAATTCGATTTCGATTGTAAGGAACCGAAATGTTCGAATTTAGGTATATAAGGAATCCAATTAAGGACTCTGATTTGAATGATGATCATCCACAAGGGTCTAAATGTGAAGATAAAAAGATCCCATATGAATTTTAGAGGTTGAAGATGTTTTGAAACCTTGCACTAGATGTGCTTAGTCAAAACATGATGTAAAATGCTTATGAAGTTGAGATGCTTGATATGTCAAGGCGACATATGAAGCAGAATTTAAAAGATTAAGTCAATGTATGAGGAAAATATTTTTGAAAACTATGCATGGGGTTCTTTTAAGAAAACTGTGTTTAACGTTTTTGAAACCTTATATATAATACTTTTGAAATCATAAAGTAGGTGTATTAGATAGATATATTTACAAAAAAAAAATGTTTTAAAATCATGCGAGATGAATTTTGAAATTATGTATAAGGTTTTTGAAAGACATGAATGATGCTTTTCGAAATCATGCACTTGATAAGAAAATGTACTGTGTTAATATTGTTTTCAGACTATATGAAATATTTTGAAATTAGGAAGGTTGGTTTTGATAACATGGCCAATGTTTTTGAAATAACATAGACATTGCATTTAGAAAAATTGTTTTCAAACTATATGAAATGTTTTGAGATTATGAAGATTGTTTTGAAATACTGGTACTGTGTATGTTGAAAAATCAAAATGTAATGGGTATGAGATTTGAAAATACCCTTAGTTATCTAACCAAGGATTTAAAGGCACAGATGTGCGAAAAGCACGATTACTCATAATGTCACTTAATTTTCTGTACTTTGTTTCTTAGAGTGAAACGAGTACTTAAAATTTTCGAGGGAATCATGAACAATCATTTGAAAGAGAGAAATCACAAGAGTAGTTTGTAAGGTACATAGTTCCTTGATGTAGGTATCATAGGAAAAGCCATACACACCTAGCAGGGGGTTGAGCTGGTTGGTTGGGGACTGCTTTACCATTGTGAGCGACCATGGCGAAGTTCTGAGAAGCCTTTCGCTTCTTTGACTTCTTAGGGGATCGTTCATCCATGGTCTTTGATTCCTCGATTGGTTTATTGGCTGATGGTGTTGTCGCCTGACTAGGTCCTGCTTGTCTTGGTGATTCTTGAGTGGCTTCATCCTGGAGATGATACATGGCAGTAGCTAATTCAACAGTCTTCAGGACTACTTCGCCTATTCGCTGAGCGAATTTTGGCTGCTTGCTCAGATATCTGGGCGTCATCGTGATGAAGAGACATTCTTGAAGAAAAAGAAAGGCATAGGGAGAAACAGGTGAAAGATTATTGGACAATCAAAAACAGAAAGATAGCGCATGAAAATTGCGATCATTTGTTTGTTACCTAAGGCAAACAAATGAAACGGTGACTAATCAAAGTAAATGGGTCAAAAATAATGTATCGCGAAGACATGCTCGCCTATAAGTGAACACTCATCCCAAGAATTCCTAGGTAAGCACAACTGGTCTCGCGTCTGATGAGATGTATACGAAGTGCTTGTCTAGACAGAAAACCCAGAATACAGGCATTCACCCTTCCAGTTTGCACATGTTCACATTATTTAAAACCCAAAACTTTGACGAGATTTTGAAATTTCAAAGGGGTTCAAAACCTTATAACTGAGGGTTCAAAACCTAGTAATTAATCATCCTAGAACAGATGATTAGTTTTCAAAGTGGTTTTGAAATTTATGTTCTTGTTGTGGTTGTCACCTAAGGATAGGTGACAGTATTGTTTTATGACTAAACGCAAGTAAACTCGCGTTAGGGTCCTAGAAAGGTTATAGACTAGGTCAAAGTATTACTAATAACCTAATTCCCTATAACCATTGGCTCTGATACCATCTTTACTGTCACACCCCGACCACGTAGAACATACAAAACATGGCGGAAACATCGGGGAGTGTTGTAACAGAATTAATGTTTCACAACCATGGAAATTTAAGTTTCGTTTTATTGATTAAAAGTGTTACAATGTCTTAATCAAACAAGGAAAATACAACATAATTAACTAGTCTTGCATCTTTTATTGTCACTAAAGCCCAAGTCTGTCTATGTGTATCTTGATCATCTTATGCAACAGCTCCTGAAAAACACATGTGAAAATAGGTACGTCAGCATAAAAATGTCTGTGAGATACATAGGTTTTGTGAAAATAAGATTCATGACTTATGTTTGAGAAAATGTTTAGTCATGAACCTTGTTATTTGCTTTGTCTTTTAAATCATTTGAAAAACGATAAGATCAGATGATAAGTATAAATAAATGTAAGGTTAAATGAATAACCAAGTAAAATATGTTTGCATAAGATAAGTTGTTTATAAATCAATGTCTTGTGAAAAGTATGTTATTTGTATGAAATGTTCTATGTCTCAAACTGAAATGATTCAAATAACGTTACGACATGTAATACCATACAAACACTTATATATAGGAAGTACCAGCGGCGTATCCACCATGCTTGTATCATATTACACACGCATCGTTACTTAATCACTTAATCAAACCAAACCAACCAATGTAAGAAGTCTATGTTTAAATCAATTGTCAAATGTATTAAATAATATGTCAAAGTGTTCATGTCAAGATGTAAATCATGTAGTATGTATAACCAATGTCAAAAGTGTTTGTGTCAAATGTAAATCATGTCAAAATGTCTATGTCAAATATCCATGTCAAATGTCTATGTCAAATATCCATGTCAAATGTCTAGGTCAAATATCCATGTCAAATGTCTATGTCAAATATCCATGTCAAATGTCTATGTCAAATATCCATGTCAAATGTCTATGTCAAAATGTCATGTATGGCAAGTGAAATGTCTCAACTAAACCATATGCACAAAAACAAAGTATTGAAGTAAAACTTGGTTTAAATCAAAGCTATGTTTTGTGTAAATGCATGCAAATATTTAATATGAACATTTATGCGGTATTGTGAAAATGCATACATCCAAGCCTTGCGACTGTGGTGATAAACCCTTTAAACAAATTAAAGGTCTATCTGTCTTATATCATCGAATTCGGTCATTCCTTTCATCCCCTTTCCCTGGGATGTCCGGAACGGGAGTTGTCAATTCATATGGTACCACTACCTACTAACGAACGGCATGATCGGTGTTAATGAATGTATTGTCCCATGTAAACAAACCAAATGTCATACCAAAAATGTAAGCATGTGATGAAAACAATGTACTAAGTATGCACGCAATGGACATACATAGCATAAAATGTAAATGTAAAACGATGTACTAAGTATGAACTAAATGGACATACATAGCATAAAACACAATGAGATCATGTACTATAATGTACTAACGAACATAGCAGGTATATGATGTGAAAACAGGAAAGCATGAAAGTAACAAGTAGGCACATGTGTTCCACCCCAAAACAGTTTGGAAAACAGTAAAAGAGGGGTCTATGTACTCACTTGAGATTGCTCAGAAGTCCTAGGATAACCACCAAGCAAAGCTAGAGATCACGGAATCAAACGGCACCTACTATAGGTAACTACATTAATAAACCGGACCTAAATCGGAAGATCGGGTAGCATTAGGGTTTGTAAACCAAACGAGTGTAGAGACTCGTGTCATATGGTTTAACAAAGCCTACATACTAACTGAAACTTAACCTAATTGTTTACGACCCATTACGACCCGTTTAGGTAGCTTATGCTACTTTAACGCGTCGTTCGCGTGAAACGCGTTCGGACCGCCTAACTAGTCCTATGACAAGTGTTATATGCCTAAACATGTTACATAATCAGTTATGTGACAAAAGTTTAGGTTACATATGCTTAATTACCAATTATACATGAAAAGGGTATTCTGGTAATTTACCTAAGGCATATAAACTACCTATCATACAACTACTTAAACGATGTGACCATAGGGTATAACCTCGGAAGGTTATGCCCTATACTAGGGTCACCTAATGTATTTGGTCGGATCCTAATGATCGACCAAACTGGGTCGGGTTCGAAGGTATAGGCGATTTATCAGATCGCCTACCCTACGACCCTAGACAACGTGGTAATCAGTGGGCATAGTCCCAAGGGACTATGACCAACGTGATTATACTCACGTTGCGAAGTTCAAACGAACTTCGCATTGACCATTACTGGTCAACGCTGAAAGTCAAACAAAGTTTGACTTTCTGACTCGAAAAGCAATAAAATAAGGAAAAGAACGAAAGAATACTTACGAAGGGTCCCCGAATGCTAATCCCGATCCAAGAACTCAGGTATGAAACAATGGTTTCAACTTAGAGCTCTCAAATCAGAATTCTTGTAAGAAATGAGGTTGGGGTGATGGGGTATTTATAGTTTTCGGGTAACCGTTGAGATCGTTTCATGGAAACCGTGATTCGATCACATCCGTACACTTGTGGAAAGGTTATGGAAGCTAAATATGATCCTTATCTAGTGACTAAGCAACTTAGAACATGTGGAGGAGGATAAAACAGCTGCAAACTGATGTTTAAAACATTGAATCTGGTCAGATCATGCACTCGCGTAGCGCGACGGGTAGGCCCTTAGGGCTCGCGCTACGCTACTGCCTCCCAGTTCCAGAATTGTTTCAAAAGTGACAGGTTTAGTCCCTGCAGCCCGTTTAAGCGATTTTCGATGCGTTTGAACCCCGTTAACCTCATTTCAAGGCTCTAAAATGAAGTTAAAGTATAGGGAACTCAAAACATGCTCAAAAATATCTAGGATGTCGGTTCGTTTGGCCGTACGATCGCGATGTTCGCTTAATTACGACGGAATGCGCATAAGCGCGAAAAACGATCCAAATGACGCGACGAATGGATTTTTCTTATGGCGAACACTAAAATATAATATATTCATGCTTACATAAATTTTTGGATGTCCGGATGTATTCAGAACGTAAGTTATGCGCGAAAATGCAAACTTGTGCACTTTTTGACACTTTTAGTCCCTGAATGACCCAAAAGTTTATTTTAGCACACCGAACCCCTCAAAGCCTATTTCTAAGCTATGTAAAGGTTATTTAAGGTATGTTTAACTTATGGTAATGTTTCGGAATGTCTATTACAGTTCAAATTGGCATACTTTCGCAGTTTGTCAAGTTTAGTCCCTGTAAGCGAATTAGCT
>JARYGA010023381.1:0-24938 GCA_030545235.1 Helianthus tuberosus
TTTGATGATATGATAATTTATAAGTTTCAAGGTTTAAGCACATTGATATGATATGATAATTTAATAGTTTAGGGTTGATCTATACACGAAATTACTTTAGGTGATGACATCAAAACACGAAATTACTTTAGGTATATATGGAAAAATTGCGAATTCTTCTTCAGATATTGATGTACATCTTTGAGATATATCTGAATTTGAGACAACATGCTGCTCTCAAGCTGCCAACACTTCCTAAATCTCGAGCTTATTGTATTGACAAAAGGTATTTCAAATTTCATAACTCTTCTGTGTTGGTTCAGTTCTGTTTAATCATGAGGGAAAACGGTAAAACACATACCTGTCACAGCAGAAAGTCCAGTGGAGAATCCAGTAATGGAGTTCGACATGCTTGTCATCTTGATCTGGTTCCTCCTTAGGGTGCTGACTGATGATGGGGCTTAGAGAACCGAAAAGGGTATCGGTTAGGAGATGGAGGACGAATTTGATGTTATGCTTATGGGGTGTGTAACTGAGTAACCCTTTAACCTCCACTTAATTCTCCTTATATAAGCACACAGGAGGAAACCTAATTAGTTACTAAGGGTAATATGGTCCATCAACAATTACCAACTAATTTAAATAATAGGTTATTATATATTTTGATCTTTATTATGTAAATGATTATAATGGCTATAGATTAAATATTGTTACATAATATATTTAATCTTACATTCTCCCACTTAGCCGAGTAATCATTTACTATGAGTATTAGATAAGCCTGATCAGGAGTTAACACTCATTTTAGCCTTAAACAAGTACTATAGCAGAGAAATACAGCCGTTGAATCATTATGCGACTCAGGACCCCCATTAATCATACTATAGCCTTAATTTAAAACCTAATCGTCATGATCAAAATACGCGTAAGCCCTTTGTTTGATTTGTAACTTTATTTGTCAATATGCCATTATACCGGTTGAACATATTCTAAGAGACATACAAAATCAAACTGAGGAAATTTCATTAACATAAAACATAAGCTAGTACAATATGCTCAAATAAGGTCTTTACAAAATCCCATATTACGAACATGTTCTTCATAAACCTTAGGAGGGAGACCTTTAGTCATCGGATCCGCAAGCATATCCTTAGTACTAATATACTCGATACAAAGATTATTTTCCTCAACTCGTTCACGTACGAACAGATATTTTGTATCGAGATATAAACCAGCTCCAGTCGAACTGTTACTGTTCGAGAAACTAACGGCAGCTGAATTATCACAATAAAGCTTCAATGGTCTAGAAATGGAATTAACGATTTTGAGTCCAGTGATCAGATTTCTAAGCAACATTCCATGACAGGTTGCGTTATAAACAGCAATGTACTCTGCCATCATTGTGGAAGTCGTGGTCAACTGTTGTTTATGACTCTTCCATGAGATAGGGCCGCCTGCTAACATAAAGATATAGCCCGAAGTGGATTTCTTGTCATCTTTGCACTTTGCAAAGTCAGAATCAGAATAGCCCACCACTTCTAAATGATCACTTCTTCTATAAGTCAGTTTATAGTCTTTCGTCCCTTGCAGATATCGAAGTACCTTCTTAGCTGCTTTCCAGTGATCTAGGCCAGGATTGGTCTGATAACGGCCTAACATTCCAGCAATATAAGCGATATCTGGGCGAGTACAGACTTGAGCATACATCAAGCTCCCGACTACTGACGCGTAAGGTATCTGGCTCATTTGCTCCTTCTCAACCTCTGTTGTCGGACACTGGAATGAACCGAAAACATCTCCCTTAACTACTGGAGCGATGGAGGGTTTGCACTGTTGCATGTTGTAACGCGTAAGGACACGATCTATGTAGGCCCTCTGGGACAATCCTAAGATCCCTTTGTGTCTATCTCGGTGAATTTCGATGCCAATGACGTAAGAAGCCTCTCCGAGATCCTTCATGTCGAAGTTATGCGAGAGTAACCGCTTCGACTCATGCAACATGTCTAAACTATTACTTGCCAATAGAATATCATCTACGTAAAGGACAAGTATAGTAAAGTTGCTCCCACTCATCTTGAGGTAGGTGCATTGATCCACTTGATTCTTCATAAAACCTTGCTTCTTCATGACTTCATCAAACTTGAGGTACCACTGACGTGATGCTTGTTTTAACCCGTAAATGGATTTCTTCAGCTTACAGACTAGATGCTCCTCACCTTCAGGTTGTTTCATGTAAACATCTTCGTCTAAGTCTCCGTTAAGGAAAGCGGTTTTAACGTCCATCTGATGTAACTCCAAATCAAAATGAGCTACTAGGGCCATGACGATCCTTAATGAATCTTTACGAGAGACAGGTGAAAAAGTCTCTTGATAATCAATTCCCTCTTTCTGAGTGTAGCCCTTTGCAACCAATCTCGCTTTGTAGCGTTCAACGTTCCCATTCGGATCCAGTTTTGTTTTGAATACCCATTTACATCCTACGGGTTTGGCTCCGTTGGGTAATTCTACCAAATCCCAAACGTCATTTTTCTTCATGGATTCAAGCTCATCAATCATTGCTTTATTCCATTCAGAAGACTGATCACTGCTAATGGCTTCATTGTAAGAGATAGGATCATTGAGCTTTCCAGCATCCATTTCAGTCAGGTAGGTAACATAATCATCCCAATTAGTTGGCCTTCTTTGCCTAGATGACCTCCTGAGTGGATTATCGGGTTCAGCGTTGTCATGGTTTTGAGCGTTTGATGTGCCTTCGTCATGAGGTATAATGGGTTCTGATTGTAGAGGTGAATTTGGAGTTGGTGCAGTAGCTTCAGGTACAGTAGTTGCATTGGGTACAAGAGGAGTAATCGGAGTATTGGTAAGCGACGAGTCTCTCCCCCCGCGTCTTGTACTTCTTGCAATTCTTCGTAAGGGTTGGTACTGCTCCCACTGACCTTGAAATCCTCCAGGAACGCGGCACGCTTGGTTTCAACAATACGGGTGACATGGGAAGGACAATAGAAACGATAACCCTTAGAGTTCTCAGGATACCCGATAAAGAAACAGGTAACAGTTTTAGGGTCAAGTTTCCTTAGGAAAGGATTGTAAAGTTTTGCTTCAGCAATGCAGCCCCATACTTTCATATATTTAAGACTCGGTTTCCTTCCTGTCCAAAGTTCATAAGGAGTTTTAGGGACAGACTTAGAAGGAACTCTAGTGAGTATATGAACAGCTGCTTTTAACGCTTCAGTCCAGAGGAATAATGGTAAATTAGTGTTGGCTAACATACTGCGCACCATGTTCATAAGGGTACGGTTTCTTCTTTCAGCGACACCGTTCTGCTGAGGTGTACCAGGCATGGTGTATTGGTTCACAATCCCCTGTCCCTTACAAAACTCATAAAATGGACCAGGACCTTGACCCACATCAGTATGTCTTCCATAATATTCACCGCCTCTATCTGATCTGACAACTTTAATCTGACGATCTAATTGCTTTTCAACTTCAGCCTTATAATCTTTAAAAGTTGTTAGAGATTCAGACTTTTCCTTAATAAGATACAAGTACATGTAACGAGAATAATCATCAATAAAAGTGATAAATGAAGTATGTCCTGTTATGCCAGCGATTTGGTAGGGACCACTAATGTCAGTATGAATGAGTTCTAATAAATTAGAGCTCCTAGTGGCACCTTTCTTATTCGCTAATGTCATTTTACCTTTAAGACATTTGACACATGTTCCAAAATCAGAGAAATCGAGAGGAGGTAAGACTTCATCCTTTACGAGACGATTTAATCGTTCTCTTGAGATGTTGCCTAAACGCTGATGCCACAACATGGATGAAGTTTCTAAGTCTCGTTTCTCTTCCATCTTTGTGAGTGATTCATGAATGTTATATGACAACAAAGATTTGGAAAAGTTATCTTCTAGTTCTAATCTATAGAGACCACCATCCAGAATACCAGTACCATAAAGAACAGAATCATAAAGGATAGAGAGTTTGCGATGACCATGGGAAACAATAAAACCGTCCATGTCTAACTTTGGTCCTGATACAAGGTTCCGAGTTACCTCAGGAACATATAAGGTATCATAAAGTTTAATACATAAACCAGTTTTCATAACTAATTGTAATGTTCCAATGGCCTTCACTTCTAATTCTCGATCATCCCCAACCTTAAGCGTTCTTTGGTTTCTTTCCAGCTTCCGGATTGAAAGGAATCCCTGAGTAGAATTGGTAACATGAACCATAGAACCAGAATCAAACCACCAAGAATTAGCAGGAACACTTAAATTATAGGACTCAAGTATCATAAAGTAATCGTTACCTTTCTTAGCCAGCCACTCCTTAAAATCAGGGCACTCCTTCTGCATGTGTCCTGTCTTCTTACAGAACTTGCAGCGGATACTGCCTAAGGAGTTCTTAGAGCTGGAAGGTGCACTTGTATTAGGATGAGGGTTAGGCCTTTGGGCTTTTGAAGCATCCTTCCTCTGATAATTGTTCTTCCTCTTCTTAGAGTTGGAGGTAGTGAAGTTTGCAACATCAGTATGGCGATCCATCCTCATACGCTCTTCCTCCTGTACGCACATGGCGACCAGCTCACTCATCGTCCATTTGTCCTTCTGAGTGTTGTAATTGATCTTGAATGCTTCAAAGGACGAAGGAAGCGAAGTAATGATGAAATGAACAAGGAAACCATCACTGATTTCCATTTCCAGCCCCTTCAGCTTATTGGCCATGTCATTCATCATCATGATGTGTTCGCGAATGCCGCTCCTCCCATCATACTTAGTTGTCACCAGCTTGAGAATAAGAGTACTAGCGTGTGCTTTAGACGTCCCCTTGAACTGAGCCTCCACATGTTCCAAGTAGGTTTTAGCATCTTCAGAATCAGGAATGGCTCCCCTGATTGCATTGCTGATGGACTGCTTCATAAACATGAGAGACATGCGGTTACACCTAGTCCACTTATCATGAGTTAACTGCTCAGCAGCAGTACTTGTGGCAGTAAGGTCCGCTGGCTTATTCTCTCTTAGAGCATAATCAAAGTCCAGCAGCCCAAGAGTAAGCATGAGAGCATCCTTCCATGCAGCAAAGTTATCACCAGTTAAAGGTGGAATCCCGCAATTGGGCGCTGATAGTGGAAATAAGATGAGCAAGTTATGATACTAATGAAGAAAACCTAATGTGATCTAAGGGCACGTTAAACTAAGGCAGGCATAAATAATGACCATTTTACATTATGAAGCTGTGATATTGTCTATTACTAACATCAAAATAATAGACTTAGCTAAAAAATTCTACTTAAACGAAAACAAAACAGCTTTGGCCAGAAGTGTAATCATTTAAGCATATGTGCAAAGTGGTTGTAACAAATCAGCTTTGGCCATAAATTGAAACAATCACTTTAGTTATGCACTTGTTGAGTATGCCATCTATGAATGAATTAAATCAGCTTTGGCCAGAAATTAAGACATTCATGCTTATGATGCACACACAACATAGCTTTCGTAATACTTGAACGATAAGTAGATGTATCAAGTCAGCTTTGGCCAGAAATGATATATCAAAAGCTCATTCACGTTAAGCTATTCTGGGTTTGCAAAACATTATCTGATTCTGATTAATTAACTAAGTAAATTACAAAACCATTTATTTAATAGCAAACCACCCGGGGTTCGGGGCGGGAGCCCCGAAAAAATTTTTAGTTCACATTAAACAGCTTAAAATAAAAAAATAATGAGGTTTCGAGTCACAGCCTTGTTGTCTCGAGTCGAGACCTTTGTCTCGAGTTGACACGTTATGGTCTCGAGTCGAGATCTAATGGTCTCGAGTCGAGACCTCTGTCTCGAGTTGATACGTTATGGTCTCGCCTTGTCACGTTATGGTCTCGAGTCGAGATCTAATGGTCTCGAGTCGAGACCTCTGTCTCGAGTTGTAATGGTTTAATGGCCTTAGTCGAATCCTCAGTGGTCTCGAGTTGACACGTTATGGTCTCGAGTCGAGACCTTTATCTCGAGTTGAAAACTTTTGAGAGCCCTTATGATTTCGAGTCGAGACCTTGTGGTCTCGAGTCGAGATCTTGGTCTCGAGTCGAGATCTTGGTCTCGAGTCGAGATCTTGGTCTCGAGTCGAAACCTGATGGTCTCGAGTCCACTGTTGATAGCTGTTTCTTGTGATAACATAACTGAAATTCGAAATCTAAGGGATTATGAGATATTGTTTCCTGTTTTAAGATGATCTAATTTTATCAACATATTTCGAAAATTATGATATGTTTATCTAATAACAGTTTTTTCGAAAATCTATTGAGGACAAAACAGATCAAAAACAGAAAAAACACTTCATAATCCAAATCATATTCCAAATCATAACAGAATTTTCGAATTTCCTAAGAACATGTGATGAACCCTAAACATAAAATAAAATTTTGGAACCCGAAACCTGAAACTTTTAATACTTCTAAACAGATTTCGGTTGTAAAACATAAACCCATTTGATTTCGAGTAAACATATGATTATTCCTTTTCCGAAAACAGGGATTTCGAGTGGATTTATGTGACTCGAAACGGCTGTCATATTCATTAAGTTATAAAAATTCCGTTTTCCAAGTTTCAATCCCAGAATTATGGATACGAAAACAGAACTGACTAATCAACATATGCTCTGATACCACATGTTGGTTCAGTTCTGTTTAATCATGAGGGAAAACGGTAAAACACATACCTGTCACAGCAGAAAGTCCAGTGGAGAATCCAGTAATGGAGTTCGACATGCTTGTCATCTTGATCTGGTTCCTCCTTAGGGTGCTGACTGATAATGGGGCTTAGAGAACCGAAAAGGGTATCGGTTAGGAGATGGAGGACGAATTTGATGTTATGGTTATGGGGTGTGTAACTGAGTAACCCTTTAACCTCCACTTAATTCTCCTTATATAAGCACCCAGGAGGAAACCTAATTAGTTACTAAGGGTAATATGGTCCATCAACAATTACCAACTAATTTAAATAATAGGTTATTATATATTTTGATCTTTATTATGTAAATGATTATAATGGCTATAGATTAAATATTGTTACATAATATATTTAATCTTACATTCTGCAGCATGTTCATTGAATTATTGTCATTTTTGCTCAAACTGCTGAATTTGTTTTGGGTTCATTTCCCAGTAACTTGCACTTCGTTAAGCAGTTTGTAACAATAATAATGGACTCAGCTGCTTTGCTCTTTGGTGTTCTGCCTAGGCTTTGTAAGGTGGTTCGTTTAATCAGTTCTCATGTAAGGTACCTTGGTTCATTTAATCGTTTGTGGCGAGACCTAGAAGGTTAACCGGCTTCGGGTTAGACATGCCACTTAATATTCTCATGTAAGGTACCTTGGTTTTATTCTCTTTTGTATGTGTTTGGATAAGCATTGACGGAACCGGAGGGTTTCATAGGATCTCTTGACCCTCCACCAAGCTATTTTTTTAAAAAGGGATATCGAATACAACCATGTTTTACCATCAAATCGTCGCTAGAAAGTTAAAAAGATATAATTCCATCGCTCTTATAATTTCTCAAATTTAACTATCCAGGTAAGTTACTTAAGTTACCCCGGAGTTCTTGGAAGACAATTTTTGAGATGACTTTTGCTACAAATTACTTGGGTCCATTCTATGTGTTACTTCTATGTTACTGGAGCCTTTAGTCAAGTTGTTTTGGTTGATTAGTTTTAGATTGTATTCTCATATGGATGGAGTAGGGATCGTTTATTGTATTGGCAATTTCTTTGAGATTTAATAAAGTGTTAACATGGTTTAAGTAAAAAAGTTGAACCACTCTTAACTCACTTAATTCACCTGACATGTTTTGTTTGCAGTTAAAGTTTTCAGTTTCGCCAGTACACAATCGTTGATATATGTGTGTTTGCTATTTCTAAATTGTTTGATTTTTGTTACTTTTAAATAATAATTTGTTAATTTATTACAGTGTAAGCAACAAAAGGGTGGATGGGAATGCGGCTACATGCTTCTCCAACATATGTTTGAATTTGTCAATTTGTATCAAAACCAATTTCTCGATGAAGTAAGTAAAATATACTTGTTTATCAATTTATTACTTAACTGTTTATTTTTTTTAAAAACTTAGAAGGTTTAGATGTATATAACATGTAAATATATACATAGCCTTATTGCCGATGTTGTTATCTATTTTTCTCTTTGCCGTTAGATTTATTCTATAATATTTGTAATAACTCTTTCTATCTACTTTTATTTTAGATGTGGCACGACACGAGAGAGGCTACGGATAATGAAATAGATGTTTTGTTGATGACGTTGATGCCGAAGTTTTTTAGCGAGTTAGGTATTTCGTTAGTTTAGCTTATGTGTAGTTTGTTATGTATTCACAAATGATTGTAATTTGAAGGGTTTATTTCTGAATTGGATGTCTACGGGTTTATTTTGGAGTTTGAATGTGTATTGTTTTGGTTTGATTTGAAAATGTTCTCACTGATTTATATAAGGTCGATGTATTTTTTTTTCCAGCAAATGTATTTTTGGAAAATATGTATTCAGTAAATGTATTTTTTTTTTTCAGCAGATTATAAGACGGTGTTAAAATGGTATTAAAAGACGGGGTTCACCTAGTTTGTTTTGATATTAAAAGATGGGGTTCACAAAGTTTAAGCCGGTGTTCAAAATAGAACACCGTCTAATAAGACTTGATTTTAAACCAGTGCAGTTTAAGACGGTGTTGAAAACACCGTCTTAAAACCCAATTCACCCCATCTAAAGCTCTGTTTTGTAGTAGTGTATTTTTTAAACTAATTTTCTTTGCTATCCCTAAACATTAAAAACATTACAATAAAACCCCTGACTTTAATAAAGTTATTTTTTTAAACCCATCCTAAGCTTTTCTCTTTTTAGAATTTAGCAATAAAATTTTACATTTTATTTTCTTTTACCAATTCTTGTGCTTTGAGGTTTTTTTATATACGTTTTCAACCCGTCACGGAGCGCGGACAGTTAACCACTGCTAATTTACTTTGTCTCTAAATTGTAATGAACCTATCATACGATCCGTGAACTATTGTTGGTAATATATATTTTGCAGATGTTGGAGACTAGCTAGTTTAATTAAAAATGTGACACATTATTTTTTTTTCACCAACAATGCATACATACTTGTATCTTTTCCTTTAACTAATGCATTGTTAAGAAAATAATTATATTTTTGGTTTATATTTAAAGTTCAGTATATTTCCCAAAAATGAAATATATTTTAATTAGGGGAAATGGACTGTATCACCCTAAACTATGCAAAATTGGCCAATACCACGCCCAACTTTCAAGTTGGCTCCCACCACCCTCTACTTAACATTTAGGTGGCAATGTCACCCCTTTGTTAAATAATCACTAACTGAGTTTGTTTTTTAATCCTACGTGGCATGGGGATGATGAGGTGGACAGCCTACGTGGCTAATTTATCCAATGTGGCATGCTGGTAGATCTGGAACATATTTTATAACTAACAAAAAAAATTTAATATATATATATATATATATATATTATACATATAAAAATTTATAATTTTTCAGTCTCACCACCATCCTGCCATCTCTCTCCACCACCCGCATACACCAACGCCACCACCGAGTTGTAGCCACGGTCCAAAACCAAAGCTACCACCTCACTTGTAGCCACCTCCGTCTCCGCCTCCGACATCCCACACACCCACTTATAAATCCTAAATCAATCCCCAAATACATCATCCTGCCATTCTTCTCCACCACCAGCATACACCAAACCACCACAACTACCCACTTACAGATCCTAAATCAATCCCCAAATCATTCAATAAATCATAAAATTTAATAATACCTTTGCAAAATAAACGGAATATCAAATTGAGTAGAAACAGCCATGAGACCAGTTCCAGAAAGATCACACATACTAAAAACCTGACCTACAAACGCCGGACCACCACTATTTCTGTCCGCTCTCAAATTCGAAACCCTAATCGTCAATGGAAACCCTGAGTTAGTTGTCTCTGATGACACACTACCAGACGATGAAAACGACTTCGTATTACGCGCAGAAGAATCGAATAACGAAACCGGTGGTGAGGAGAGAGGAAGCGGGAGGAATAATTTGGCCGGAGAAGAAACAGAGGTTGAGTTGGGGGATTTAGGAGTGAAGATGGTGGAGATGTGTGTGGCTGTTGAGTGGATGAAGTTGGAGATGTTGTTTAGGTGGTGGTGATGGTGGTGGTGGTGGTTGTGGTGATGGTGGTCAGTTGTGGTGGTCATCAGAAAGCTTTGTTGTTGTCGCCGGTGAGTTAGAGAGATTATGTTTTATAAAGTGACTATATTTTGTTTATATATATTTATATTAATTATAATTAAAAAAAGCCACATCAGCTTACCACATCAGATAAAAAGCCACATCAGCAAAATAAACAAACAAAGTTAGTGTTTGGTTAACGTCGGGGTGACAGGTACACCAAAGTGTTAAGTAGAGGGTGGTGGGAGCCAACTTGAAAGTTGGGCGTGGTATTGACAAATTTTGCATAGTTTAGGGTGATACAGTCCATTTCCCCTTTTAGTTATGCTTTTATTTTAAAAGTAGATTATCATAGGTTGGTAAGGAAATTAATATATATTGAATGACCGTGGGTAGATAATTAATTTCTTTCATAAATTGTAACATGAATAGATTTTTCTGTAATCGAATTGAAAAATTAAATGTACATTGTATTGTATTAAGTTAATATTTAACAAAAAAATGGTTAAATCAACGACTTTGTTCTCTAGAGTATTTATAAAGAGAATAAACTAATAAAATTTCCGCAATATTCAACGGAAAGCACTAAAACTTTGTTCTTCATAAGAAAACCACCTAGATTTCAATATTCAATGTTGTTCATTTTTTTCTAAATTCAAATATACAACCTTATATGCAATAGATGTGAATTTTGGTTAAATCATAGGGATTATTTTTTTTCTTATTTAATTTGAGAGTAAACTGCCTAAATGGTCCCTTAGATTTGATCATTTTTGTCACTTTAGTCCAAAACTCAAATCTTTTGAATCTGGATCCCTGTGGTTTCAATTTTGTTGTCATTTTCATCTAAAATCAAAAAGTGGTAAGATTTTTCAGTTAACATCTAGTTTTTTTGTACTTTTCCTCCCTTATAGTGAAGGGCAAAATGGTCTTTTAACGTTTTATTATAACCAGATTTTGATTTTGGATTAAAATGGCAACAATGAAACCACAGGGACCCAGATTTAAAAAGTTTGAATTTTGGACTAAAGTGCCAAAAGTGAGCAAACCTACCATTTTACCAGTTACTCTAAATTTGAAGTAGAAGGTCATAATGGAAAAAATCAGTAAATCATAATCAAGTTTAATTTGATGTGAATTTGAAGTAAATCTATTTCTTAAACCTGTGACTAAAAAAAGGTTACCAATCACCCTTTGTCCATCTCGGATAGATAGTGGTGTGGTGATAAGATACTTTTCCTACAAGAAAAATATAAGCATCTTTAAAAGTAGATTAGTTTCTCACTAGACTATCTATAGTGAGATCATATCCCATGCCACCTTAACCCGTTAACAAGCCAAACACCAAGCCATGGGCGTTAAAGGGGGGCGTCAAGGGTGGAGGCGTACCCCCTCAACACTCGTTAACACAAAGATGATGGGGTCCACTACCCTCCAGCAATCACATGTAGTCACATATTTACTATTTTTTTCATTTATTTAATTTGTTAGTTAAACCACATATCACTTATTAAAAAACGAGTTAGTTAAAAACGACAGCCAACACCAACACTGATGTAACATCTACGTTTTGTTGTAAATTTGATATGGCTCCATTTTTTTATAAAATTTAGGGTAAATTACTTTTTGAGTCCCTGTGTTTTATGGGTTTTAACCACTTGAGTCCAAAAGCAAAAAGTTTAACTAGGGCTGCAAATGAACCAAACGTTCGGCGAACAGTTCGTGAACCGTTTGGCGGGAAGTTCGTTTGTGTTCGTTCGTTTATTAAACAAACGAACACGAACAAGAAATTTCGTTCGTTTAGTTAAATGAACAAACATGAACAAAGGTCATGTTTGTTCGTTTATGTTCGTGAACGCTCGGTAACGTGTCCGTTTATGTTTGATAGTTCATTAGTGTTTTTAGTTTTTATATCTATTTAAATACTTCAAAATTCCGACAAATTAAATATCTAATAAGTGTCAATGTATTATATATTCTGTTCATGAAACGATTGTTTGTGTTCGTTTCTTTCCATTTGTGTTCATGAACATTAGTTTGTGCTCATTTGTGTTTGTCAACGTTCGTTTTTGTTCGTTGCCTAAAATTAACAAACAAACACAAACGAACACGGACAAGTTCATTTCCTTAACAAACGAACACGAACATAAAATCTCGTTCGATAAGTGTTCGTGAACGGTTTGTGAACACATATATTTCTTAACAAACGAACACGAACAAGGTATTGTTCGTGTTCGTTCGGTTCGTTTACAGCCCTAAGTTTAACGACCTGAGTCCCCATAAGCATTTTCTTTAATCATTTGAGTCCAAATTTCTAATCCAGTTAGAATTTTGTTGTTAAGTTTTGTGAAATGACCAAATTACCCCTATAAATATATATAAATGCGGGAGGGATTCATTAGTTATATATCATGTTAGATGAAAGGCAAATGTTTCTCACATGACCACGAGCCTGTGTGTAAAACCGAGATAAAATAACTAAGTCGATCTCTGACTCGCACGCTACGACAGACCTATCAAACGGGGAAAAATAGACACGCTGCGACGGACATGTCAAGCAGGAAAAAAATAGATGAAAAAACATTGAACCCCACACGCATGTTGCGGTGTGTTAAGTCGGAAATTTAAAACGACACGTTAAACGGAGAATGTCACGACCCCCGGCCCGGTTTGACCCGGTCCAAAAGCCGCGGGACAGAAACCCCGTGGTATTTATTTAATTTGGCAGCGGAATAATTAAAAGGATCGTTTAAAACTTGAAAATGCCCGATTACTTTATTTCATAATTAGGGACAAACCCCGTAATTTACAATAAGGGAAGTTCACTAGGAACCCATATTTTACAAAAACATGTTTCTTTATTTTTATTAAGCCACTTCTTCAAGCTTCTAGTGCTCCACGACACTTTTCCTGGATCACAGCAGATCACCTGAAACATGGTTTAAAAAGGTTTTATCAGCAGGAAAATACTGGCGAGTCACTCAAGTTGCACAAAACGACACATTGTTATAATATACAGTATTAAGGGTGATTACATTGTTTATATCAACCAATTACCCAACGGTATTTGTCACTCGACCTGTTTCTGTGACTATGGTCATATCACCCATTGGCTAACTCGTTGTCCAATGGTGACGGTTATCAAGTAATGTATACAAAACCCCACATACCGGCTGTAATTGAAGACTACAAAAACTTAATCCCTGTAATCATAACTTTGAAATAAATAGGGTTTTGGAAAGCAATTTGATAAAAAGAGAATGACTCACATTGCAGATTTAAACGGGCAGAGTTTAGCCTACTGATAAATAGGGTTTATCAACACGCATACCAATGGTGTGGTGGTCTATTGACAAAGGAAAAACCTTTAAACACCTTGGGATGGGAAGGTCTTGGGTTCAAATCCCACAAACGACATGAATAAAAGAAATTTGCCGTTAAAAAAAATAAACGTTTTGAAACGCATTGAGAAGCGTTCCAGATTGAGGCCAAGTAACAAGGTCAAACGACAAAATATTTGAAATTTCGATACATAATGTGTTTAGGATTGCATGACAAATTTCATTACTCAAGAGGGTTTGTCATTCGACCACTTCTCATCTGAAATACCTTTACATTGAGAAGTGTTCCAGATTGAGGCCAAGTAACAAGGTCAAACGACAAAATATTTGAAATTTCGATGCATAATGTGTTTAGGATTGCATGACAAATTTCATTATTCAAGAGGGTTTGTCGTTCGACTACTTCTCATCCGAAATATCTTTAGATGCAGTATTATCATGCAAGATACACTACCTTAGACATGAACATATTAAATTGTGGGAAAAATACAAAATATGAATTAATTTTAGGAATTTTAAAAATTAGAAACCAATGTACATTTTAGTTATTTTCGGTTTCTATATTTTTGTTCGTTGAAATTTCAACTTAATGTTCAGAGTGGGAAAATTACGAAAATGTCAGTTGACCAAACATGTTTTCAAATTTGTCACGCTCCTGCGTCCTTGGAGTGGCACATTATGCGCGGGATGCGTCCTTCAAGCACGGGATGCGTCCTTAGAGCAAAACCCAATAAAAGATGGACACATGGCCACGGGATGCGTCCTTCAAGCACGGGATGCGTCCTTCTAGCACGGGATGCGTACTTCAAGTTTCTGAAGCGTCCGGCGAGGTTTCCGGTAAGTTGCAGGTTTCCGACGAGTTTTCCGGCGAGTTATTTCCGACGACAGTGTATGTTGCTTTTGGACCGGCAGAAATGCGATGGCCATCATTTGAAGAGTCAAACAATTGTTGACATAAACACATCAAACAAGAATCTGAAAAACTCTAAAATAAAAAGCTAAACGTGTTATCCAACACAAAAAAAAAACAACTCAACTAGATAAGGAAGAAAAGCCATACTGTACAAAAACATCTGAACTAAATCAAACAATAACATCCTCCTTCCCAATCTTAACTGTAGAAAATATGAACAAAAATAAATAAATACAGTTTGCATAACCGAATCCAAAAATAATCTCCACAGACTATACAATCCAAATTGTTGGTGCACTTGTGTCTGTACTTTGTCTATATTTTGTCGTGATTCCAAACGATGTCTTTGTTAGTCTTGTAAGTTTGACCAAGTCAACCATCCTCCTGGTTTGACTTGGCCAAACAGTTAGACAATGGTTGTAAGATGTTTGGGTCGAAGGATGTGTCATCGAAGGATAGTTTAGATCCTTCGATGAGCTCGAAAGATAAACCTCCGATAGATATGGATGGACCTCGAAGGATATCATCCTTCGAGGTATATGTGGATCCTTCGAGCTGTTTCAGATCAATAGATGATCTTTCGATCAGTCTATCTGATCCTTCGACCAGACGATCTGTGTTTGGGTATATATACCCATGCATTGTGCTCACTTCATTTTGAGACAAGAGGTGAGACAAGGTGTGAGTGTGAGTGAACATTCTGTTGAGAGCACATACACACAAGTGTTTTAGAGAGTTTGCAAAATACATTTGTAAACATAGCTTTGTAACCGAACCTTTCTTCGTATTAATACAAGTGGTGTTAATCGGTGAAGTTTGTGTGTTGTGTTTGTGCTTGTTCTATCTCGGTTTGCATTCTAGCTTGGATTCCGCACTTGCTAGTGTGTTAGATATAACAAGGAATAGGTTTAACCTCAACCTCCGAGGGACCTACAAGTGGTATCAGAGCCGTGGCTCTTTTCCTTGTTAAAAACCGAGTTTATACAAGACTTTGGAGTGTTTGGACAAAAAATCACATGGTTTAGCACCCGTTTTTACTGTTTTTCTCGCATTTCCAGACGTTAAAACGTGTTCTAAACTTACCGGGTGTGTTAAAGGACGGTTTGGGTAACTTAAAAACTTGTTTTTAAGAACTTTGGATATTTCTGGCCAAATTCCGGCTTACTCCGGTACCGGTTTTCTGGTTAAGATCTGTCCTTTTTGGGTAATATTTTATTTTTCAAATCTGTTTTGGCAGAAAGTATGGTCTGAACATACCTTCTGCCGAAAGTTTCTACCAACCCATCAACTTTTTCACCAACCTGTCATTTTTGTCAACTGTGTCAGATCAGATCGAAGGATATCCTTCGAAGTCGAAAGATCATCTTTCGATCAAAGGAGGTTCGATAGATAATCATCCTTCGAACATCCTTCGAAGTCTGTGACTTATCCTTCGATCCAAGGAATCTTTTCGAAGCATACATCTTTCGGTCTACAGTTTTTTTTTCGAAAGATAAGGATCCTTCGTTTGGAGAATCTTTCGAAATCATTGTTCGAAATTCAACAGTGATCTTTCGAACACTGTTGATCCTTCAAACAAGTCTTGATCCTTCGACCTTAGTCTGTTTATGTTTAACAAGTTTGTGATTTTCAGGTTTTATTATTCTTGATCAAAAATGAATCCAAGATGGGGTACTCCGGTAAATACAGAGATGTATTTTGGTACTCCGTCATCTTCCGCACCGGTATCTTCTCAAGCTAATGCAATTTCTACCGGTCAATGGGCATTCGTATCAAATCAAACTCCAAGTATTCAAAGCATTCTCTTAAGCGAGAGCGAAACCGGAAGTTTGAATCGGCCTCCAAAGTTGATGCACTTATACGAATATCCAGGATGGATTGACAGATTTCATACATACGTCCTTGGAAAAAATACAGAATTGTGGTTGTGGTTCATCACAGATTTCGATCAAACAATAGAGGTTGTCGCATCATCTGCTGCTATGTTTGCAGATCTTACGGAAGATCAGAAGAAGGTCTATGATTTGGAAAAGAAGGCATATGCCATTCTTACTCAGGCGTTAAGTAAAGATATTTATCATCAATTTGTCAGTTACAAGACAACGAAGAGGTTGTGGGACGCATTGAAGACAAGGGGCGTAGGAAATGAAGCGACACGTCAATTGAGACGTGAGTTGCTAAAGAAAGAGTTTGATGGTTTTACTTGTATGGAAAATGAATCTTTAGGAGATTTGACAAGTCGATTTAATCATTTGCTGACTGAATTGGCAAATTTTGAGGTTGTTACAACTCCAGCAGAGATTGTGAAAAAGTTTGCAGATGCGTTGCCACCTCAATGGAATACTTTCTTGGAAATCATGAAGTACAATGGCACGTTAGCTACAACAAACTTCAATGACTTTGTTCAACTCCTGGAAAACAAGAATCAGGAAGAAACTCTCAAGGCAAAAAGAGTTCTCGTGCCACAAAATCCTGAAATGTATTATGGAACTTCTAGCACTTCTACAAAACCTTCTTCACACGCTCCAATTCAAACAGCGTTTGTGTCTAGCACTGACATGTATGGCAATGCTATCCAAGTTCCGGTCAAGCCTCCTCCAACAGACATGTATGGAAATCCGCTTGAACCAGTTCCTCAACCAGTACCACAACAGCAAAGCCAACGACCTATCAGAGCAACTGATATGTTCGGAAATCCATTACCTGTTCGATCTACTGGACCAACAGACATGTATGGGAATCCACTTCCTCCTCAATCTACCGGACCAACAGACATGTATGGGAATCCACTTCCTCCTCAACAGCAAGCGTGTTATGGAAGCACATCATCTGCTGGTCAACAATCAAAGCCAAATACAGTACGGCTCGACACCTCAAGCTTTTCTAAAGTCAGTGTGGAAGTAGCAAAGGAACACATGGAGCTGCTAAACACTTTGGTGAGCGCATACTGTGGATTAGTGGAAGGTCAGATTGGTAACATTAATCTGACACAAGAAGACTATCAGCAGATCGATAAAGAGGAGATGGAGATGATGGACATCAAGTGGGCCTTTGCCAGTGCTGTTAGGCGAGCAAAGGATTTCATGGAAAGAACTGGCAGAACCAGCTTGGAAAGCAAGAAAGACACCAAGTATGGGTTTGATAAGCAGGCTGTCAAGTGTTTCAATTGTGGTGAACGTGGTCATTTCAAACATGAATGTACGAGGCCATCTCAACATGGAAACCAAAATCCTTTCAGAGGTCAAGGCAACAGGGCAAATCAGAACCAAGTAAGGAACAATGAGCGCACATTGGTGCCTGTCAACAACCAGAGTCAAGCAGGACCATCTAATGCCAACCAGGCACTTGTGGTTCAAGTAGATGAAGGTTGTGATTGGTCAATCCAGTTGGGAAATGATGCTCCAGATGGAACAGCTTGTTTTGCTGAAGTTGTCAAGGATCTTAAACACGCCTGTGGTGGAGAATCTTCCACCAATGGTGATGAATCTTCTGAAGATGAAGACAGCTCCGGTTACAGTGGAAGCTCAGATGAAGAGTCCTCGAGTTCAGGGAATGATCAGGAAGATGACACATCAAGTGCGTCAGTTGATGCAGATATTGATGAGCTTTTGGAAGGAGCTACAGCTGAAATTCAACGAAGATCTATTTTGGTGGATCAAGCTACTTATTCTTCGTCTTCTCTCCATTCAGCCTTTATGGCTAATGTCGACAGTTCATCAAGTCAGGTATGTGTCGATGAACCCACTTCTGTTAGTTGTGATAACTGTGATAGTTTGCGTGTTAAATGTGCTGATTTAGAGGCAAACATGTCTGAGTTGCAAGGCAAACATGATGCTTTACAAGCTAGTTTGTTTGACTTGCAAGACAAACATGTTTCTTTGAATGATAAGTGGTGTGAATTGCAAAGCAAACACGAGGCTTTGCAAGAGAAATATGATGTGACATTCATTCACAATCAGAAATTGACCGTTGATCTTTCGAAGTGCACTGAAGCCAACATGTTTTATGAAAACCATGAAAAGGAGTTTAAGTCGGTAATTGAAAAGTTAAAGAAAGATAAAACCGAGTTAACTAAAATGGTTTCCAGAAAACAAACTGACATTAATTTGTATATAACTCGTCTGGAAGTAATGCAAAAGGAAATGGCTTGTGTCAAAACTGAAAGTGAGGCGATCCAACTTAAGCTAGACAGTTATTTGAGCTCTAGCTATGTGTTGGATCACATCATTGACGTACAGAAAGAGAAACGGGATGTCACATGCATAGGTTACAAGAAATGTCAACCACCTGTGAGACATAATTATGATGCCATGCCGGATGAGGAAGATAGAGTTTTCTTTGAACCATCTGTTCCTTTAGATGTTGAGGAATTTGCAACAGTACTCGGATACAAGAAGGAGGTATCATCAGATTCAGATGCGTCAGCAGATACATTTGTAACCGCTGAACAAAATCAGGATCCTCCAGTTGTGATTGAGGATGTTGATTCTTCTGATGATGAATCTGATGATACTAATTCAGCAAAGTCTGATGCGGTAATCAAAGAAGAGGACATACCTCTTGAGAATCATATTCTATGTGATCCTCCCGCAAAGCCCGCTAAGACTGCTGCAACCGAGTCCACGTCTGCAAAAGAGTCGGAGAGTGTGGATTTGCTGTACACTCTTGTTGGTGATAATAAAATTTATTCAGACAAAGATTTTCCTATTAAGAATGTTAATCAATCATTAATCAGTAAAGTCTTTGAAAATTCAACAAGTAAGTTTTTGGGAAAGACAGGATCACGTGTTACAGTAACACAGTGTCCTCCTATTCCAAAGGCTGAAGTTCGAAAACAATATGGAAATCAGAAATTACCAACAGTGCAAAAACAGCAAAATCATACCAAACCAAAAGGAAAAGCAACGACTCAAGGTCAAAGGAAGCCGAATCAGAAGAAGAACAAAAATGTGAACTTTGTGAAATCTAAGGGAACGGACAAAATTGCAACGTTTGAGAACCAATCTAACTTAGATTTTGTCAAGAAAGCAACTGTGATGAAAAGAAATGAACAAAGTAGTTCAAAACCTAGTACCTCGGGATCACAAAGTTCATCATCGGCAAGACGACCACATGATACTTCGGGGTTTGTTGAACGAAGATCATGTTTTGAATGTGGTACAATTGGACATATAATTCGAAACTGTCCGTATCTTCATAAGTTGAAAGCAATTGATGATGATCCCCGTGAACGCAATCACCAAAAGCGATCTGTTTCTGTAAAACAAGATCCCCGACTTGTAAGAGAAAGGGAAAAGAAACAGAAACGCCAACAAGTCAAGGTGATTGAAAAGGCACTTAGAACTGATGTGGTTCAAAAACAATCTGTTTCACTTAAGCCAGAAAACTCAAAATTTTCAAAAACTTCAAACAATCACGAAGTTAAATTGTCAAACAATCAAACTGGTAAAACTCAACAGACATGGAAACCTAAATTGACCACAAGTTCAGAGGGACCATCACAATTTATGAATCATCAAAGAATAGAAGTTATTGTTGTTGATGAAAATGGAAGACCCAAGACCACAATGGCTTGGGTCCCCATCTCCAACTAATTATGTGAGTTCATGTGCAGGGTGTTCCAGGAGGAACTATCAGTAGTCATTGGATTGTTGATAGTGGGGCATCCAGGCACATGACAGGCGACATGAAGCTTCTCTACGACGTCAAATCTATTAGAGGAGGTTATGTTGCTTTTGCTGGAGATAAAGGCGGATATATTACGGGTGAAGGAATGATTTCCAACGGGGTTGTTAGCTTTGATAAGATCAACTTCGTACAACAACTTGATCACAATCTTCTTAGTGTTTCTCAAATTTGTGATAAGCAGTTCTCAGTACACTTTGATGCAAAAGGATGTTATGTGCTGAAACCCGGCTTCAAAATTTCGAAAGAATGGATTCTCTTATCGGCTCCAAGGATAAATGATCTGTATGTCCTTGATATGAGCCAAGCTATCACAACGTCTGCACAAGCAACTTGTTTCGTTTCCAAAGCCACAGAAAAAGACTCAATCTCTTGGCACAGACGAATGGGTCACATTCACTTACGCAAAATGAATCATTTGGTGTCAAATGAATTAGTGAATGGTGTTCCTCTTAAAAACTTTCATCTTCAAGACATCTGTGTCTCGTGCCAGAAAGGAAAACAAACGAAGAAGCGACACCCTACAAAGAAAATCAACACGGTGGCTGTTCCTCTTGAACGTTTGCACATGGATTTGTTCGGTCCTGTCAAGCACAAAAGTATTAGGAATGATCAATATTGCCTCGTGATAACTGATGATTATTCAAGATTTTCTTGGGTGGCGTTCATGGCACACAAGAGCGAAACCTTCGGTATTATCAAAAACTTGATCATTCAGATTGAGAATCTATATAAGTTGAAGGTTAGGCGGATACGTAGCGACAATGGTACTGAATTTAAAAATCATGCCATGGCGGAGTTTTGCACTTCAAAAGGTATTCTTCACGAATTTAGTGCAGCTTATACTCCTCAACAAAATGGCGTCGCTGAACGTAAGAACCGCACATTGATCGAGACTGCTAGGACTATGTTGGTAGAATCGCAGTTGCCCATTCCATTCTGGACTGAAGCTGTGTCCTCTGCATGTTACACGTTGAACCGAGTCCTTACAGTCAAAAGGCACAACAAGACCTGCTTTGAGCTTCTTAACAAACGGAAACCAGATTTGTCATATCTTGAACCGTTTGGAGCTCCGTGCACACTAATCGATCCTAATGGAAAGTTTGGGGCAAGAGCAATTGAGGGATACTTTCTTGGGTATTCCACCCCGAACTTAAGAGTCTGGAATCTAGAGACTAAAAGGGTCGAGGAATGGTCTGAAGTCAGAGTACAAAGGCACACTTTACCAGTCAGAAATCCTGGTCAGCCTTGGATGTTTGAGTACGATGACTTTTTCAATTCGATCAATGTTGAAGCAGTTGAAGAAAATGTTGCAGCAAGGATGTTTTTCGAGAGTGACAACGCAACAGATTCACCGTTGGTTCGTCCCATTATTGTCAATCAAGAACCATCTTCAGTGAACAATAATGCTCTCGATAATGAGGATTTTCACGATGCTACCGAATTGAACGAATCTTCAGAGGATGATGAATTTCTAGATGCAGATCAAGAAGCTCCAACAACAGCAGTTCATGGTACTTCAGAGGGTACTCCTCCAGTGGACGCCCCTAGAACAGCTGAAGCTACTGCATCATCCTCTTCGTCAATTCCGGGCATTGAATTGATTGTTGATCTTAATCTCAACAATCTGGGTACAAACATTCCAGTTCAAGGTAATCCAGAAACAAGGATTCACAATACCCATCCTCAACAAAACATCATCGGAAATGTACAGAGTGGCGTTCAAACAAGAAACATGTTGCGAAACAACAACAATGCAGGCTTGTATGCAACTATCCGAGAATCTGGTCAACAAAACGATTGGTCTTTCGCGTGTTATGTCTCACAGGAAGAGCCAAGAACTTGGAAAGAAGCTTTGAAAGATAACTCTTGGGTTGAAGCAATGCAGGAAGAACTGCAACAATTCCAGAAGCTTGGTGTCTGGAAACTCGTAGAGAAACCTGCTGGTTACAAGAAGATTGGTACCCGTTGGGTGTTTAAATGCAAAAAGGATGACCGTGGAGTCGTTATTCGAAACAAAGCAAGGCTAGTCGTTTAAGGTTTTCGTCAGATAGAAGGGATCGACTACAACGAAGTGTATGCACCTGTTGCACGTCTAGAAGCAATTCGGATCTTTCTGGCTTATGCCTCATTCAAAGGTTTCAAGGTATACCAGATGGACGTGAAAAGTGCATTCTTACATGGTGTGGTGGAAGAAGAGGTGTACGTCGAACAGCCTCCAGGTTTTGAAGATCCTATCCATCCCGATCGGGTTTGGTTGCTCAACAAAGCTCTATATGGTCTACATCAAGCACCGCGAGCTTGGTACGCAACCTTATCTAATTATCTGCTGGAGAATGGATTTCGCAGAGGTCTTATCGATTGTACTCTTTTCATCAAAGAACAAGATGGAGATCTTCTACTGGTACAGGTATACGTTGATGATATTATATTTGGTTCTACTAATGATGTTTTGTGTAGGAATTTCGAGCGCATTATGCAGGATAAATTCGAGATGAGTGCTATGGGGGAAATGACCTTCTTTTTGGGCCTACAAGTACAACAAACCGAGTCTGGGATATTCATCCATCAGACTAAATATGTTGGTGACATCTTGAGCCGGTTCCAGATGTCTGATGCAACGCCCATCGGTACCCCATTGCCGCAAAATCACGGAATTACTCCAGACTTGAAGGGTGAAGCTGTTAGCCCCTCATTCTACCGCGCGATGATCGGATCTCTTATGTACCTCACAGCATCAAGACCAGATATAATGTACCCAACGTGCCTGCTAGCCAGATATCAAGTCAACCCGAAGGCCTCACATCTTGCAGCTGTAAAAAGGATTTTTCGTTATTTGAAGGGTTACCCTGACACCGGTCTTTGGTACCCTAGGGATAATAACTTTGACTTGATCGCATTCAGTGATTCTGATTTTGGCGGATGCAAAATCGACGGCAAATCCACAACGGCTGGATGTCAGTTTTTGGGAAATCGCCTAGTCACATGGCAGTGCAAGAAGCAGACCTGTGTAGCTACATCAACGTGCGAAGCTGAATACATTGCTGCCTCAAGTTGTTGCTCCCAAGTCCTATGGATCCAACAACAAATGCGCGACTACGGTTTTGAATTCCTAACTACTCCTATTTACGTTGATAATTCTGCTGCCTTACAGATCACTAGAAATCCTGTGCAGCATTCAAAGACTAAGCACATCGAAATTAAGTATCATTTCATACGTGATTGCTTTGAGAAAAGGCTAATCGATGTTGCTTACGTCCACACCGATGACCAACGTGCCGACCTTTTTACCAAAGCATTTGACAAATCAAGATTTGACTATTTATTATTGGTAAACGGCATTAAGGTCAAGCAAGAGTAAAACCAACATCGGAAAATCATTTTTGTAAATACCTTTGTGTTTTAAATTTGTCTTAGTTTGTTGATTTTAGGGGGAGTAAATCCAAAATTTGAAAATCCAAAAACATTGAAAATTTCCAAAAACACAAAAACAATAGAAAAGCAAAAATGAGTTTCCTGGCGAGCAAAAGAGAAAATGATAGTACATCAGTGGTCTGTCCAAACCTCTTTAAACCTTAAATGAAAAACGATAAGCAGCTCTATATAAGATGTATCGGTAGGCTCACAATCATTTTAAAGTGTGCAGGGTGATATAAACTTAAATCGACTGAAGACCAGGTGGGAACCATTCATTGGCATATGGTCTTAGTACCGAAATTTCGTTTGAGAGATTGCCGAGGTTCTGAGATATTCGGTCTTTATGCTGCTTATCATCTGGGTATCATGGTTGTATCTTTTACCGAAAAATAACGGGGACGCAAGTCTAGATCTTCCATGATACTATACATACGTGTACATATTGCATTCGACCTCAATAAGTGATCAACAATCACATGTCCAAACAAAATAAGTGATAAAATATCACATTTATCCGGGAGTCAAGTTCGTCTCTCTGCTGTACGAAAGTACTGACCTGTTCACGGACTTGCTCTTGTGCCCTTCATGCATCTGAAAATCAAGTTCCTCATCAATAAGTGATTCTATCACATAGGGCTTGTTTTCAAATCAAAATAAGTGAGAATCTCACATCATATACGGTCAAACAGATGATAATCGGTATACTCACCGGTAAGATGAACCCTCGTGCATACCTTGATACGGGAATGTGTCGTGATGTGGATGAACACCGGTCGGTAAGTATAAATCATACCTTAACGTATCCCCTCGCCATGATTACATCTGATAAGTTGAGTTTAAGTGGACAACAATACCGATAATCGTTATAGGATGCTTATCTTAATGTTAACTAAAAGAACAACAAGAGCGTTTTGGCATGACCGAACACTGATATGATTCTCTTACCCTCGAAACTCGCAAAAAGAATGTCTGTAAAATATTTATTTAATGCTTTCAGTTTCTGCATCTTTGTATATATTTATTTACTACTTTTAGTCTTTACATTTGAAATATTCAAAAAAAATATACCAAAAAGATTTTAGGTGTGTTTTAATATAAACTTTATAAAAGCCAAAAAGATTTTATTTCTATTTTATTTTCGATCGTACGATGTTGGAGCTCGAGTCTTCGTTACCTGAAACCTGAACGAAAACCGAATTGACTATATCTTCATAAACGGTCGAAATTTGCAAGTTTTGAAAGTTAAAAACCTAAAACTGAACAATTTGTTAAACTTTCAAACTGTCGGACGGTGTTTGTTTGAACAATGGTCACATGTGTGTCGTTTACTTATGATATTCCAAGCAGTTGT
>JARYGA010023382.1:0-66875 GCA_030545235.1 Helianthus tuberosus
TTACTAAAAAAGGTTAATTGAATCCAAATTCATGACTATAAGGCCATGTATAATGGTTCTACTAAAAGTGGTGTTATGTTATTGTCACATAGAGAGAACTACCACACTTACTAAGGTGTGTGATTGTATTGTAAGAGTAGGGATGACAATCGAACCCGAATCTGATGAGTAACCCTGAAACCCGACACATACGGGACGGGTTTGGGGTCGGTTAATCAGGTTTGGGACTAGTTTTTAGTTTTTTTACAGGTTTGGGATGTGTTTGGGATTTGGTGATATACCCGTTCACCCGACCCAATTACCCGATAACGTAGACCCATTTACCTGATTGTATACCCGATATAATTTCTTTTATATTTTTAAATATGTAAATATATAATACATCCTTTTTTCTATACACTTAGGTATTTTATCTCATATACATTATAGTTATTTGATATATATTTCTTTAGTGATAATACTAAATGTAACTGATTAGTAGTTACCTGATGGGTTTTGGGTAGGGTATACCCAACGGGTAAACTTTTTAAAACTAATGGGTTACCCGAAACTCGCGGGTATACCCGATACCCGATGGGTATATTTACCCGCTAGACACCCGACGAGTTTTGGGACGGTGTCCGTCGCGCTCGTGACTTGCCGCACGCCTTTATCCATCACGTCCCACTCATGCCTGGGACGGACAGGCGGTGTTTCACGCCCAATTTGGGTGATTTAGCGGGGGCGACGAATATTAAATATTTGATATTCAGCTCTTATTTTTAAGTGATATTTTCATAAACAAATATTAAGCTTAATTCGGTATAGAATAAGAAGAGGATATTCATCTAATTATTAAATATTTGAAGTGCATGTTTAATAACAAAATTTAGAAACTCACAAAGCTTTAATACCCAATTCATTCTGGGCCTTAAGCTAGTCGTGCTGATTGGACCAGAAGTTGGCCATCATGGTTTATCTGAATGTTGTGCAACTTCGCTAGTTGAACCAGAAAATTTTCTTGTTTTTCGAGTAGATCAGCGGTCAAACCATGTATGAGATATATAAGAGAAAGAGTAAACTACCGTTTTCGTCCTGGTAGTTTGGTTACCTTCGCCGTTTTCATCCAAAATCTTTTTTTTTTTCGTCTGGCTATCATGATGGCTTCTAAAACTTGTCATTTTCTTCGACTTCTTTAACTCCATCCGACTTTTAGAGTGAAATGAGGGGTACTATTCTTTATAACATGTTGCTACAACAAATACAAGACCAAGGCCTGTAGCGATTTCTCTGGGGTAAAAGGGTTCAAGGTTTCGATTAGCCTAACGCATGTCGTGGGGTCCCCCCACGTTTGTAGCACGTGGAGGCGGATCACTTTGTTATTATTCAATTTGAATTCTGGATTGAAGGATGTTCAACCCGGAATGTCTATGTTAAGTGAGATAATATTGTAGTGAGCCGAGAATAGAACAAGCATGGAGCAAGTTCTAGAGAGGAGAAGTAAGATCAGTGATCAAGGGTGATCTGAGTTGATCTGGAATGGCTGGAATGGATGGCAAAGGCTGTGATTTATAGGGAAAGAATCTTCCATAAGAGGAAGCCTTTGACCAGCGATCCTTGGCTACAGTGAGGGACCATTTGGGGGTTGAAGGGTTTGGACCTGCGGGTAAAAGGGTGTGTTCTCCCACATGTTCTGGTTGTGGCTGGGCAGGAGGTTTCACACGCAGAGGGTGATGTGACAAGGCTCTGACTTGTCCTTTTTACTGTTCATGACAGCTGACCATTTTCGAACCTTTTAACCTTTCAACCTTTTAAGCTGTTGTGTCTCTAATCAGTTTATTAAGGTTTGAGCTACCCCCGTCATCAGCCCCCCAAGTCAGAGGTATTTGGGGTGTAAGCTCAAATGCTTCTAACTTTTGTACACGATTTTTATTGCTTAAAGGCTTCAAGGCTTGAAAGGTTATCAGGCGTCTAAGTTCTTTGGATTTGAATTTTGAAATGACAGTTAATGTGATGGATGGCAGTTTTTTGCCTTATGCGTAATAATAACTGCCTAGACTTCACTTTCTTTTTTCTTTCGATCGTCTATCCTGGGTGCTAGCAAAGATCTGTATGTGAGTTATTTATGTCTCACTAGAGAGGAGGTTGAGGCTTTTTTGAAAAGAATGGGGGATCGATCTAAAGTTTAATCCGGTGGCTCCGAGTTTTAGATAAATCGATCGATCAGTGTCCCGCTGGTTCGATTGCTCTTTATTGCTGTCATTTCGAGTTTTCCAACTTGTGTCATTCGTTTTCGGTCTTTGTTCTGAATATTTTAGAGTATTATCGTGTGTCGTTTGGTTAGTTGGGTCCTCAAGGTCTTGCTGGGACTTTACACTTTGAGGTTTTGTGATAGGGTATGGCCCATCGTTGTTGTTTCGATGTTTCTTCCGGTTGACCAAGAACGAAGATTGGGTCACGTTTGAGACATCCCAAGTTGATGTTTCTGGATTTCTGAGTCCATTGTTCCCTTCAAGCTTGTTTGGAGGCACCCTGATGCTGTGTTAAACAAGCTTGAGTCATTTGAGTCTGAACTAGATAGTTGGTTGTTAAAAGCCATTAGGATATGTCCTTCGAGGCTTCGTCCCTTTGCTGAACACCTTTTAGTGTTGATGGGTGTGAGCATCTTGTGGGACAAGCCAGATCGTGACCCTGTGCTCATGAGGGATGATCAGGGTATGATGCTTTGCCTTATGCTTTATAAAGATTGATGATACCTTTGATGTTGTGTTTGGGGATACTGAGGCTACCCCGGGCGAAGATGCTGTTGCCATAGGTGCTGAACACAGGTTCGAGGGTTCAGATTATGTGAACGTTCTAAATGTCAAAGGCTTTACTAGGTTCGGTGCTTCCAAAGCTTCTATTTGTTGTTTAACCCGACGTATGTTGAAGGGAGCTGAACTACCATCGGCCTCTGAGCCAGTGGAACCAAGTGATGACATAGAGGCTTCGGACGACTCGGAAGTTGGGGTTGAGGGAAAAAGACAAGGAGTTGCCCT
The DNA here is from genome assembly GCA_030545235.1 of Helianthus tuberosus. Lineage (NCBI taxonomy): Eukaryota > Viridiplantae > Streptophyta > Magnoliopsida > Asterales > Asteraceae > Helianthus > Helianthus tuberosus. The sequence goes on from JARYGA010023382.1 coordinate 3,018, forward strand.
TGGTGATTGTTAAGGAGAGTAAAGCAGCGGGTAAGAAGGTTGTGAGCTTGAAGGGTTTCAGGAAGGGTGGTGAAGGTTCCACCAATGTTGATCCAGAAGAGGTTTATGTGCCGGATTAGAAGGTCACAGTTGGTGACAGCTTCAAGTCTTCATCCGTTTGTGAGGATGTTCTTACCCATTTTGCTCCTCCTACTGTTCGAGGTTCTTGCTCGTCTATGGACGATGAACTAATGATTTCGAAAATGATTATGGGTGCTTGATACGAACCCTTTCAGCCTCAGTCTGGTCATTAGGTAATTCACCGTTTTTGGGGAACTTTTCAATGGGAGTCATCCACTTTGGCCCTTCTTTGGTGATCATATCTTGAACCTCGTGTTTTTGGATGGATGGGGTTTTTAATACCTCAACTTGTATCTTCTTGGTGAGATGGGCAAACGTGAGAGATGCAAGCTTGCTTAGTGCATCAGCTCTCTTGTTTTGAGATCTTGGAATTTGTTTGATGGCACATGTTTGAAATGTGTTCATTAATTCATTTGATTTCTTTTGGTACTTATTCATGTTGGGTTCTTTTGCTATGTAGCTGTTATTGTCTTGGCTTGAGAGAGTTTGTGAGGACTTGAAGTTTTTCAACCCTCATTTATGTGGCTAGATTTAGCCCAGTGATCAATGCTTCGTACTTGGCTTTATTATTGGTAGTCTGAAATACAAGCCGAATAGCATATGTGAATTCTAACCCTTCAGGGTTAATTAGAACTAGCCCAGCCCCTGACCCTTCGATACTGGAAGCCTCATCGGTAAAAAGCTTCTAGGTATCAGGGTTGGAGGGTTCAGCTGTAGTTGTATTAACTTCTGTTATGGCTTCTTTAGGGGCTTACAAGATGAAGTCAGCCAAGATTTGAGCTTTGACAGCTTTTCTCAGGACATAGGTGATTTTGTGTTCACCTAGTTTCACAACCCATTTGGCTAATTGTCCAGAATTTTCTTGTTTTTCAAACAAATTCTTAATAGGTTAGTCAGTGACCACTTGTACCGGGTGTGGCTGAAAGTACCTTCGAAGCCTTCTAGTCGTTTGGACTAGGGCTAGAGCAAGTTTTTTCAAAGAATGATATTTGATTTCTGTTAATTTGAAGTTTTGAAAAAGTAAACGGGTATCTAAACTTTATTTTGTTCAATGATCAGAGCTGTACTTATGGCCTTTTCAGCAACCGAAAGGTAGACAGAGATCGTTACTCTTGTTTCCGGAGCCGAAATGGCTGGGAGTGAAGCCAAGTGTTGCTTCATTTGGTTGAAAGCTTCCTTTTGGGGTAAAACGCTTCAAAGATGTAGGCTTTCCATCGAAAGTCTTTCTTGTTAGCTGATGTGTGCAAAATGCAACATATAAATTACATCAATTGTGGCATAAAACTAACCCTTTTTTTAGTACTAATGTTGGAAAAAGTGTGTTTTTGTCTTCCTTTTGTATTTTCAGGATTAAATGAGCTCAAATAAACAAAAGAAGCAAAAAGGCAGCTAAATCTAACATAAATACAAGAAAAGGAATAAACGTGGCATGCCCGACCTCCCCAAAAGCATATTCCCAAGAAAAACAAGAAAACAAGAGGCTGAACACTCCCCGAGCTCAGTGAGCACGGGGGCGTGCCCAAGTGTCAGCATAAAAGACAAAGTTGTAGAAGCTTCCATCGCCCACCACGGGGCCGTGCTCAGCGGACACGGGTCGTGGTCAACTATAAGATTCGTAAAATCCAGGCAAATCTTGATAGTACAGATATGCTTCTGCACACGGGGTCGTGCCCAGCGGACACGGGGCCGTGGTCAACTAATAAAGACAAGAGCAATTAATGAAGACAGAGAAGGATGTGGACACGGGGCCGTGCCCGAGCTTCTGTTCAGCCTATAAATAGGAGTGCTTGGCTCAAGCTCAAACCATCCATTGGCACACCACCTCTCTCACACTTCACCCACCACCCACCACCACCATAACACCATCATCCACCACCATCATCCATTTTCCATCATAGAGTGTGTGAGTCATCTCGGGATCCAAGATTGATCGTAAGAGTTCTTGACAATCAAGGCCATGTTTGCCTAAGTCTCTTACATCACTTGGTGAAGACAAAGTGTCTAGGGTAATACTTTTTATTTTTAATCTTTTCGCACTTTTTAATTGGTTATGTATTAATGACTTTAATAACTAGTTTCTTATGTTGAAGGTGATTCTTCCTTAGCGTTTGTCCGTGGTGTCTTGGCATTATTTTACTGTCTATATAAAATAAAAGATTTTCACCATTCATATCTCCACGGTCTATATGGAGGTATGTTGGCTACCTGGTCGGGGGTTAAGGGAACGGTTTGGTAAGAGTCTTGCCATTGTTCAGTGTATAGATCCTGCAAAGGACCTGGGTCAAATTTAGTAGGACCTCCTTCAATACTTAACGGTATTGGATGGCGGGGGTCCAAACTCTTTGATCCCCTCATAAGTTAAACTATTATTAATACTTTAACCCTGCTACTTAGGACTGTATCCCTGCTGACTCAGACTACTTAGCCGAGGGTAACGTCACCTTCAAAAGAGGGGCCTACCACATTATGCATTAATAACTTAATTAATTATCTTTCAATAATCCGACCCTTTAGGATTGTATCCTTGCTGACTCAAACTACTGGGTTGAGGGTAACGTCACCTTAAAAAGAGGGGCCTACTACAATAACTAAGATAATCTCTTAAATAGTGCAAAAGTGCGGAAATAATCAAAGGTTACACTAAACACGAGTCGGAGCCAAGTGATTCATCTTGTCTATCTGTTTTTCTTTTATTTTTATTTTTCAGCATTTTAGTTAGATTTTATTTTTCTTAGTTTAAAATCTTTTTCTAAACTTTTGATTTGATTAGACGTTGAGGATAAACCGGTATTAAAAGCTCTTGTGTCCTTGGACGACCTCGGTATCTTGCCAACACTATACTACGCTCACGATGGGTGCACTTGCCCATATGTATGTTTAGTGTTAGTAAATATCGTGTTTTATAAATTTAAAACTTGGCTAAAGAAAGTGTAAAAGGGCTTAAAATATACTTAAACTTATATACACACTTCACACGCATCAAGTTTTTGGCGCTGTTGCCGGGGACACAAGGATTTTAAGAAAGCTTAAAATCGACGGCCTAATCAGTTTTTCAAAACCTTTTTAAAACGCGCGCACATTTTTCTGCATTTTAGTTTAGTTCTGCATTTATAGTAACCTGAACACGGGCCGTGCTCACTGAACACGGGGCCATGCTGCACATTTTCATAAAACACCCAGTAACAGTAGCTCGAACACGGGCTGTGCTCACTGAACACGCCTCGTGCTCAACGAAATCAGTAACTTTAATTAAAACGCCCAGATACAGATTCTGTACACGGGGCCGTGTCCAGCCTCTGTTTCCGTTTTTATTTTTGTTTTCTGATCCCGAGACCTGGTTGTGGTCTGCTGAGTGATTCTTATGGATCAATACTCAGGAGGTTACAACTACACCTATGAGGAGGATGATTATAGGAGCAACTATTGCACTAATTGTAGTAATCCGCACTCGGTTCAATATTGTCACTCATATCAACCATCCAATTCATACACCTACTATGAGGAGCCCAGGTACGAGCCATCAACTTCATACACATCCTATGAAGACCAAAGGTATGAACCTCCTCCCTCATACTCATATTTTGATGAACCAAGGTATGAGCCTTCTTACTCATACTTTGAGGAACCAAGATATGAGCCACCACCTTCATATGCTTATTATGAGGAACCATGGCGTGAACAACCCACCTCATATGAGTATTATGAAGAACAAAATTACGACCCTTATCCATCATATGCTTACAATGAAGAACAATGGTGTGAACCATCTACTTCATATGGGTATTATGAGGAACAAAGGATCGAACAACCGGATTCAAGCTTTGAAAATCCTGATCCTTTTTCTATAACCGAAGTGACCGATAGGATATTAGAACACCTTAGAGTTATCGATCGCTATATAAAAGAATCTCGCGCAAGGGAAGAGGAGTCCCGCGCAAGAGAAGAATTAAATAAAGAAAAGATAACTGAAAGTGTAAAAATGGAAGAACAAATAAGTGAAAAACCGACACATGAGTTAAACAACGAAAAAGGTGAGTCCAACAACGCTAAAATACAAGAGGAGTCTAATTTTGAAGAAATTAATCTCTTGTCACCTTCTTTTGAAAATCATTATTTAGTTCTAACTCATGCTAAGTTTTTAAAAGAGTTAAACACTAACACTAAATTTGACGAAACGGTAAGTGTTAAGTTAACTATTGATCAAACCTCACTAATAAAAGAAGACCCATTTGAAATTAACATTACACCGGTTCCATGTTTCTTTCAAAATTCATTTATTAGTAATGTTACAATCAATAAAGATCTTTGTTTTAACATAATGCCTAACTACATTTTCGAAAAATTAAGTATTAGCGATTTTTCTCCACTTCAAATACCCATTTTTCTATCCAATCGAAAGGTAATAAAATCAATCGGTGTAGTTGAGGATGTCTTGGTTCAAACAAATCAAATGGTAGTCCCCACCGACTTTTTCATCCTCGATGACGCTCCTCTAATGTTGGGACGACCATTTGTAAAAACTCACGAAGCTATGAAAAACCGAAAGTACAACAATCTACCTCTTTAATTAGGGGCATTCAAAAAGAGTGTCGATCTTGAGCGGTAAATTAAATATCCATTCGGCAACAATGACCCCCTAATTGAAGATGAAGATGAACCACCCGATACAAGTGAAAAGTTTGACCACTTTGTTGAAGAAGAGGTCGCCATAGAACAAACTTTTAAGGTTCTTGATCAAAATGAGCAACCAAATAAGGAGTCTCCTAAAGACCCACCTCTTGAGCTCAAAGAACTTCCAAAAGGTTTGGAATATGTTTTTCTAGACAAAGATGGTAAATTACCTGTAATTATTTCATCTAAATTAGATAGTTTAGAAAAAGAAAAATTAATTAGTCTTTTGAAAAAACATAAAAATGCGATCGCTTGGAAACTTGTAGACATAAAAGGAATAAGTCCTTCCATGTACACGCACAAAATTTTAATGAATGATGATTACAAATCGGTAATACAACCACAACGTCGAGTAAATCCAAATGTTCAAGAAGTGATTAAAAACGAAGTCATCAAATTACTTGACGCCGGACTTATTTATCCTATCACTGATAGTCCTTGGGTAAGTCCCGTCCAAGTAGTTCCAAAGAAAGGAGGTATGACGGTAATAACTAATGAAAAGAATGAACTAATACCAATGAGAACCGTCACTGGATGGAGAGTATGTATAGATTATAGACGATTAAATGAAGCGACAAGAAAAGATCACTTTCCTTTACCCTTCATTGATCAAATGTTAGAAAGATTATCCGGTCATAAATTTTATTGTTTCTTGGATGGTTTTTCAGGTTACTTTCAAATCCCGATAGCACCCGAAGACCAAGAGAAGACAACCTTTACATGCCCCTATGGAACTTTTGCTTATCGACGCATGCCGTTTTGTCTATGTAATGCCCCCGCAACATTACAACGTTGCATGGTAGCCATCTTCCACGACATGATAGAAAAGACAATGGAAGTCTTCATGGACGACTTTTCTATCTTTGGGGATTCATACGACCAATGCCTCGATAACCTTGAACGAATGCTATCCCGATGTGAGGAAACTAACCTCACCCTTAACTGGGAAAAATGCCATTTCATGGTAACGGAGGGAATAGTACTCGGTCACAAAATCTCAAGCGAAGGAATGGTGGTGGATCGAGCCAAAATAGATACCATTTCTCAACTACCGCCCCCATCCTCCGTTAGAGCTATCAGAAGTTTCCTAGGGCAAGCCGGATTTTATAGGCAGTTTATCAAAGACTTTTCTAAAATTTCAAGACCTCTAACAAAATTACTTGAAAAAGATGCCCCTTTCATCTTCGACAAGGATTGAAATCAAGCATTTCTAACCTTAAAGGAAATGCTAGTCAATGCACCTATCATGATAGCGCCTGATTGGAAATTTCCTTTCGAAATCATGTGTGATGCTAGTGACTTTGCAGTTGGAGCCGTCTTGGGACAAAGAAAAGAAAAGCATTTTCACCCAATTTATTATGCTAGTAAAACACTTAACGATGCACAAGAAAATTACACAACAACTGAAAAAGAATTACTAGCTGTGGTATTTGCTTTTGATAAATTTCGTTCTTATCTTGTTCTTTCTAAAACTATAGTCTACACAGATCATGCAGCCATTCGATATCTCTTCAAAAAGCAGGACGCGAAACCATGTTTGATTCGGTGGATTCTACTCCTCCAAGAATTTGATACTGAAATCAAAGATAAAAGAGGAGCAGAAAACACCGCAGAAGATCATCTTTCACGCTTAGAAGACCCAACTTTGGAGGCAACCAGGGACGAGCAAATCAACGAAAAATTTCCAACGGAGTCTCCAGAAATGGTGGAATACAAGGAAGAACCATGGTACGCCGACTATGCTAACTACCTAGCTAGCGGTATAGTCGCTAAGGGTTGGCCACATCATCAGAGAAAAAAATTCTTTGCCAATGTGTGCCGACCAACTCATCCGACGATGCGTACATGGTAGTGAAGCACGAAGAATTCTCCGCCATTGTCACGAAGGTCCATATGGAGGACATCATGGTGCCGCAAGTACCGCACGAAAGGTATTTGATTCAGGATTTTATTGGCCAACCATTTACAAAGACGCCCAAAGTCTTGTCAAGACTTGTGATGCGTGCCAAAGAACAGGTAATATTTCTTCCAAAAATGAAATGCCACAAAATGGCATTCTTGTTTGTGAAATTTTTGATGTGTGGGGACTCGACTTTATGGGACCTTTCCCACCATCGAAAGGAAACAAATATATACTTGTGGCAGTAGACTACTTGTCTAAATGGGCCGAGGCCGAGGCACTTCCAACAAATGATGGAAGAGTCGTGGTAAGATTTCTGAAGAAATTATTCTCTCGTTTTGGCACACCTAAAGCATTAATTAGTGATAGAGGTACCCATTTTTGCAACCATCAACTTGAAATTTTTTTAACAAGATATGGGGTCTATCACCGGGTCTCAACAGCATATCACCCTCAAACAAACGGACAAGCCGAAGTGACTAATAGAGGTTTAAAACGAATACTCGAAAAAACCGTAGGGTTAAATAGAAAAGAATGGGCAGATAAATTAGATGATGCTTTATGGGCTTTTCGAACTGCTTATAAAACAACAATAGGTACAACCCCATATAAGCTTGTCTATGGAAAAAGTTGTCACTTACCAGTAGAAATTGCACACAAAGCCTACTGGGCAATTAAAAATGTAAACTTAGATTTAGAATTTGCTGGTAAAAATCGATTTTGTCAATTAAATGAATTAGACGAGCTTAGCAATTATGCATACTCAAACTCAGAAATTTACAAGGAAAGAATGAAAAACTTGCATGACAAACATATTAAACCTAATGAATTTCGAGTGGGAGATCTAGTTCTTTTGTTTAATTCACGACTTCGATTGTTTCCTGGTAAATTAAAGTCTAGGTGGTCAGGACCTTTTTCCATCACCCATATTTTCCCACACGGTGCAGTAGAAATTAAATCTCGAATTGGACCTCCATTCAAAGTCAATGGCCAACGGCTGAAACTCTATCAAGGGTTCATTGAGGATGAAGAGGAGGTGTAACACCCCGTGTTTTCACAAGTCAAAGTCAAAGTCAAGGTTAAAGTCAACGACCGATTTCGCGCGACTTGACTGGTAGAAATTACTTTATCTTATTTGTATTATGTGGAGTAAGTGTCGTTCATTGCAATAATCGAATCGTGTTAATCGTATTTCAATCGACCTACGACTGAGAATTATAGGCAGTAACAATGCGATAAAGTTAACCAACTAATAATCAAGCTATGTTAATCGAATCGACATCAAATCGTAACTCGAACTACGTGGTCTTACTTATTGCTTATACGTGTGTGTGCCTTACGTGTTACCTGTGCATGTTTATTTAATATGTTGTGATAATCAAGCGAACTCAATCGAACCCGAACTCGAATCATGATCATGATAGTTAGTGGAGAAGAGATTACGCTAGATACGTAGTAGTTGGGACTAAAAGTAATTTGACTAGGAAACCCTATCGAATCGCTCGCAATCGAAACCGAAACGTCAAAAGATCGTCGCACCGAACGCACCACCCAGGCGCCAATCCGCACGGATTGTCTATCCACACGAACAGCCAATCCGCATAGACAGACCATCCGCACGGATGACCGCCTGAGGAGTGTTGAGGTTATCCGAACCAGGATTGTCATCCGCACGGATAATCAATCAGGGTGATGTGCAATCCGCACGGACGACCCTTTCCCCTTTTGGCATCCTATAAGTACACGGGTCACTCTCCACACTTTCCACTTTTGGCAAGTGACGTCCGACCTGCACACTTTCTTCACCTTTTCTTCGATTTCTCTCAATCCAGGTAAGATCTCACCCTAAATCTTGTACATTCTTGATCTATACACACTTCTACACCTTTCTATCTTTCAAATCTCAACTTTTAACCGTGAAACCATCAAGATTTGAGGTAGTCTAGGGTGACGTCATCATGAAGTTCTCATGAACTTCAAGTTTGACCTCATTCCACCAAGAATAACTCAGATCTGAACGGTTTCCACAAGATTTCACAACAACTTCACCTAAGTCTGAACTTTTCTAAAGGATAAAAGAGTTGAAAGAAATAAACACAAGTTTTCTCCTTCTTTTACCCTCAAAAACAGTTAGAATCGAGCTAGTTCTAGTCTTCTACTCAATATTAGTGATGCACTAGCCCTAGATCCGGATTCTACCCGCAAGACACCTGATTTCGGGTTAGACCATAATGACTATTCTGACCCGCTGACCGGTCAAGCTAGGGTGATTCCTGACCGGCTTAGTCATGCGGGTAAGAATACAATTCCAAATGGTTGCCACGTAATCAGAACGTCTAGATAAAATGACAAAAGCGACCAAGGGTAGGCGAACGAAACAACCAGAAGGAGATGCTGTCCGCACGGAGATGTTGTCCGCACGGACAGGCTGTCCGCACGGACAGATCATCCGGACGGGTTGCCATCCGGATGAACTACACTTGGGACCCACAACCAAGCAAGGTTTGAGTATCGACGAATGAATAATCCGCACGGACAACGCTCTGAATGGATTACTCTTCGGATCATGAGATACTAAGACCTTAAACAATTTTCAACATGTTCATCCGCACGGACAGACTATCCGGACGGATTGTCGCCGTCTGCACGGACAGACTATCCGGACGAATTGTCGTCGTCCGCACGAACTATTATCCGGACGGATTACCATTGAGAGTCATTGTCCGCACGGATTACTATCCGTACGGATCGTCATCCGCGCGACCGACTTGAAGGGCAAGAGAACTTAAATGTTTTCAAAATGCTACAACGAAAACTTCAAAGGACAAGCCATCATACACAAACACATCCTTAGAATAGGAAGAGACAATCCACTCGAACAGTTATTCACACGGACAAGTTATCCGCACGGACAAGCTGTCCGCACGGATGACTAATCCGGACGGGTTACCATTCGCACGGATTGCTAATCCGCACGGATGACTAATCCGCACGGATGACCAATCCGCACGAATAACCAATCCGCACGGATGACTAATCTGCACGATCAGTCATCCTACCCACTCTCACTCTGTTTTGTTTTTACGCGTCACTTATCGTTACGCTATCGAATCTATTCAGGCTAACCGTACTTGCTAAGCGCTCCCTTCAATCCATTAATCGCTGTGAGTATACTCGATCCCTTTTTGCTTTTAGCACTATTGGGTGTTACATACGTTGCGAATATTCAAACTACAATTATCACACTACTCAAGCTATTTGAACGCTAACCGTTAATGCATGTTATACGTGGCTTATGAATGCTTGTTTGTTATGTTTACACATGGAATGCTGTCTACCTGCCTTAGCAACGATAGTACTATAGTTTGGACTCAGCACCCGTTCACACGGGGGTTGTTAAGGATCTTTTACTTGCATGGATTACGGTGGTAATCATGTATTGCGAACTGCCTCAGGTAGTCAACCCGTAGTCATTGGTATCGACGGATCTATGTCGATAACTAACGTGCTTCATTTCACTATGTGTACGTGCTGGTTATGCGTAACGAATTCGAACTTTATATGCTATTATCAAACTTGTATGCTCACCTTTACATTTTATGTATTGACTTTATTTTAACGTATGTGACAGGTGCTTAGGAAGTTTACATGCTTAGCACGCTGTGAACTTGAGGCTAGGAAAGGTCTAGGATGCTCACTGCGCTGTGATGAAATTGAAGCTAGGAAATGGAGTCCTAGAAACCAATAAATAAACTATTTTTATTTTGAATCTGAGTTGTCGGAACATAATATTTGTCTTGATGTTTATCTGTAATAATTTACTTACTGTTTGAGACATGGTATGGGACATGTTAATTTAAATTGAATGGTAAAGATAGTTGTTATGGAAACTTCAGGACAATCTGTTTCGCTCAGTGCCATGCCCCGATGATTCCGCCATCTGTTGGGGTGTGACAGTTTGGTATCAGAGCCATAACTATAGGGAATTAGGCAAGACTCGACCTAGTCCGGGTCGAAGTCTTAGATACCTAGACTATAGTTAAGAACCAGCAGACCGACTTGTGCATAACCGGTAGGGGTTATGTACGAGCTTATTTCTCGCTATTCTCACTTATTCTACACTATCACTACACTTGATATTTCAACTATGAGTGAGCAATAAGGTCGGGAATAGGTGTGAAAACCGCAAACTCTCGACTAAAGTTGCTTAATCAACTTGCATTTTAAACTACAAACGAGGAGAATTATGCCGAATCAGGAGTGAAATCCATATTTTGATGAATAATCTCCTCAATATTAACAAAACAGGAACGAAGTTGTTAAGCCAGGGGTGAAACCCTAACCTTGACGACTTGTTCCGCCTTTATACAAAACTCCCACCAAAGATTCGACGGACTCCAACGACCTGAAGACACGATGGAACCAACGGGATGTGTGCCAACGCCCAAGAATCGAGGCAAGGGCATACTCCTGGGGGTCAAACGTGTACAGCGGATCCTTGTGAATAGTTGAATTACTTTGGTTAGTCGAAGTCTACTAGCCGCAGACAATCTATCTCTCTCTCGATTTTATATGTTTCAAATCCAAGCCGCTATTGCTGACTTTGATAATTTGTCGATTTTATGTGTTTTTATGTGCTTCTACCTGTTTATGCGCTAAATTTTGAAGAATTAATCGATTTGTGCATCTGCTTCAATCGACACACACGACTCGCACTGCGATTCTACCTCAAATCGCTAACAAATCGCTCGCGAGCTTTGAATGATAGGTTTCTGTATTCTGACTGCCTCTTATGTGAAAACGCTTCTTTGCTCTACGTGCCTAGGAATTTTGTGACTATGTGTCCTATGTGCTTATGTGATTATGTGATTTCATGTTAAGTATTTCCGTAATTATACGTGTTCCCGCACTTTAGTAATAGTAGGCGTGTGAGGTGAGATTCGAATACATGTGTTGAGTTCCGTGGCGATGTCTATTGCAGACAATGTCGTCTGGATCCCGTCATGCTCTCTCTCGTCAGGAAAAGAGGGACAAACGCCTTGCTTCCATCATCGCGAAAAGTGTAGCTAAGGCCGTAAGTGATGTTTACGAGAATGCCAGCAAATCGTCTGAAGAATCGAGAATTGAAACTCCCAAAGCTAACGCAAGGCCTTTCAGTTTCAAACAATTCAAGTCGTGTGGGCCAAAAGAATTCACAGGCGAAGGAGGTCCTACTGCACTATTCCACTGGTTTGACTCTATCGAGGTTACTCTGCGACAAAGTGGTTGCCCTGATGACCTTCGAACTCTGAACGCTACCGGCGTCTTTCAGTCTCGTGCTCCAGACTGGTGGACGGCCGAGAGGAAAAAGCGAGGGAATGATGCAGCCTACGGTCTGTCGTGGGACGAGCTCAAGGAAGTCATGCTAGAGGAATTCTGCCCTCCTCACGAACGTCAAAAGCTTGAAGATGAATTTTGGCACATACACCAGCACGAGGGTGATAATGCTGCTCTCACTGCTCGTTTCAAACAGCTCAGCATTATATGTCCCGACCAGGTCAAGACTCCCGATATGACCATCAAGAAGTATATCCGAGCATTGCCCGACTGCGTTGCTGATTTCGTGCAAGCGGCTAAGACTACAACGATCGAGGAAACTTATCTGTTGGCCGCTGAGATCAACGATAAACGGGTTAAGGCTGGGCTATGGGATAAGACTTCCAAGCATCTGCATCAAGCTACCGCTACCGCACCAACTGCCGAACCCCACCTCATCGAGCAACAAGAGGAAGAACAAAAGAAAGAACAGCTCCAACAACAAGAACTGTGCGATCACTGCAGCACCGATTCAAACCGTACCTGCCCAACAGCGTCAAGTAGCGGCGCCTGTGGCCAATGCACCGCCTGCAAAGCGTGCATACACTGGACCACATCCGCTCTGCCCTACTTGCACCTACCACCACCCGACTGCTGTTCAATGCCGCTTATGTGCCCATTGCAATGTATACGGCCACTTTACTGCCAATTGCCGTATTCGACAAGCTCCTGCCAATCAAGCTCTACTCACTGCCCCACAGGGTCAACAAGCTCCTCCGGCACCCGCAGTCAAAGCCAGAGCTTGCTTCGCGTGTGGCGATCCTAACCATTTCGCCAACGTGTGCCCAAACCGGGTAGTGAAACAAGAACCCCAACAGCAGCAGCCACAACAACAACAACAACAGCAGCAGCAACAACAGGCCGCACGCGCCAGAACTTTCAACCTCAACGTGCGTCAAGCCCAGGCCGACAACAACGTGGTCAATGGTACGTTCCTTGTGAATGGTATTTATGCTTCATGTTTGTTTGATACTGGAGCCGATAACTGCTTTGTGTCGCTCAAATTTGAGAAACTCCTTAGTCGTAAACGTTCCCAACTATCCTCGACATTCGATGTTGAAGTCGCTACCGGAAGAACCGTCGCTGTCAATTCCGTTATCCGTGATTGTACTCTTGAGCTCAACAATCACATCTTCCCAATTGATCTCATTCCGATGCAACTCGGAAGCTTCGACGTCATAGTAGGCATGGACTTTCTTCGAGAAAACCATGCTGAAGTTGTGTGCTTCGATAAGATGATTCGATTTTCGCTCACGAATAGTGATTTATTGTGTGTTTATGGTGATACTACTTCGAAAGGTCTCAAGCTTATGTCATGTGTCCAAGCTAGCAAGTATCTCCGCAAGGAATACAGGGCTTTCTTGGCTAACGTCGTAGCAGCGGAGAAGGAAAAGAAAGAGAAGAAGGAAGTGAAAGACGTTCCTGTGGTTCGAGAATTCCCTCAAGTTTTTCCAGAGGACCTTCCCAGACTACCGCCAAGTCGTGATATCGACTTCCGTATTGGCCTCATTCCTGGAGCTAATCCTATCGCCAAAGCTCCTTACCGACTCGCACCATCGGAAATGCGCAAACTCTCAACCCAACTCCAGGAATTACTTGAAAAAGGCTTCATTCGCCCGAGCACCTCTCCTTGGGGCGCGCCAGTCCTCTTCGTCAAAAAGAAGGATGGGTCGTTCCGGATGTGCATCGACTACCGGGAATTGAATAAGTTAACTATCAAAAACCGCTACCCTCTACCTCGTATCGACGATTTGTTTGATCAATTACAAGGCGCTACGTGTTTCTCGAAAATCGATCTACGTTCAGGTTACCATCAGCTACGCATTCAAGAGGTGGATATACCCAAAACCGCATTTCGAACTCGTTACGGCCATTACAAATTCGTTGTCATGCCTTTCGGTCTAACCAACGCACCAGCAGTTTTCATGGATCTGATGAATCGCGTATGTAAACCATATCTCGACCGTTTCATCATCGTATTCATCGACGATGTCTTGATCTATTCCAAATCGAAAGTCGAACACGTGCAACATCTACGTTTGGTTCTCGAGTTACTCCAGGGGAACCAACTCTACGCCAAATTCTCCAAGTGTGAATTTTGGTTGGGAGAGGTTCAATTTCTGGGTCACATTGTAAATAGTCAGGGTATCCACGTTGATCCTGCGAAGATTGAAGCAGTCAAGAGTTGGATTACACCTAAGAATCCGTCTGAAGTCCGTTCCTTCCTCGGACTAGCGGGCTATTATCGACGATTTATCGAAGGATTCTCGAAGATTGCTGTACCGCTTACCTCTCTTACGCATAAGGACCGGCCTTTTGTCTGGGGAACCAAACAAGAGTCTGCCTTTCGAACCCTTAAGCACATGCTTTGCAATGCTCCTGTTCTCATGTTGCCCGACGGAAACAATGATTTCATTGTCTACTGTGATGCTTCCAACCTTGGTCTCGGGTGTGTTCTTATGCAACGAGACAAGGTCATAGCTTACGCATCTCGTCAGCTCAAAATCCACGAGAAGAACTATACAACCCATGATCTCGAGCTAGGCGCGGTTGTTTTTGCATTAAAGATTTGGCGACACTACCTGTATGGTACTAAGTGTACGATCTTCACCGATCATAGGAGCCTTCAGCATATCTTTAATCAGAAGGAACTTAATATGCGTCAACGCCGATGGGTAGAACTTCTCAACGACCACGACTGTGAAATTCGTTATCACCCAGGCAAAGCAAATGTTGTTGCCGACGCACTTAGCAGACGGAGCTACCTTCTTAGCACTCGTAATATTCAAGCCCAGCACAACCTCGAAACTCTCATCCGCGACGCTCAGCATGCATGTTTTAACGAACGCACCTTGAAGAGAGAAAGAATCTACCACGATGGAGCTCAGCTTGTGAGCAAATCAAATGGGATATTTAACTTTTTAGGCCGAATTTGGATTCCCAAGCGAACCAATTTGCGACAGATTATCATGGACGAAGCCCATAAATCCCGCTACTCAGTTCACCCCGGTGCTGACAAAATGTACCAGGATCTTCGTTATAGGTACTAGTGGCCGGGTATGAAACGGGATATCGCCCTCTACGTCGGAAAATGCTTAACTTGTGCTAGGGTCAAGGCTGAACATCAAAGACCCTCTGGCTTGCTCGAACAACCACCAATTCCCATGTGGAAGTGGGAGAGTATAGCTATGGATTTCGTAACCAAGCTTCCAACCACGTCATCAGGTCATGACAGCATTTGGGTTATTGTTGACCGTTTGACTAAATCAGCTCACTTTCTGCTAATACAAGAAGACTATAAGGTAGAACGACTAGCCCGAATCTACACCGACGAGAGCATTTGTAATCATGGAACGCCTCGTGACATCATCTCTGATCGTGATGCTCGGTTTACTTCACGATTGTGGGAAACGTTTCAAACGGCACTCGGTACAACGCTTAATCTAAGTACCGCTTTCCACCCGCAAACCGACGGTCAGACTGAAAGAACGATTCGTACTCTTGAAGACATGCTCCGTTCGTGTGTTCTAGACTTCGGTGGTAATTGGGATAAACACCTGCCGTTGGTCGAATTCTCGTATAACAACAGCTACCAGGCTAGCATCCAGATGGCACCTTTCGAGGCATTATACGGAAGAAGATGTTGATCGCCTATTGTGTGGCACGAGATCGGTCACTCGCAACTAACCGGTCCGGAGCTGCTACAAGAAACGACAGACAAAATCTTCCAAATTCGAGACAATCTAGCGAAAGCTCGGGATCGACAAAAAGTTTACGCCGATAAAAAGCGCAAGCCCCGTGAATTTGACGTTGGTGACCACGTACTCCTAAAGGTATCACCTTGGAAGGGTGTGGTCCGATTCGGCAAGAAAGGGAAACTCGCGCCTCGATATGTTGGACCTTTTAAGATTCTGGAAAGGATCGGAAAAGTCGCCTACAGACTTGAATTACCGGAGGAACTCAGCAACGTCCACCCGACTTTCCACGTGTCAAACCTCCGGAAGTGCATCGCTGACCACGATTTACATGTCTCTCTAGACGATCTATAAGTGAACGAAACATTACACTTCGTGGAAAAGCCTGTTGAAATCATGGATCGCCAAACCAAGCAGCTCAGGCGCTCACGCATTCCTATTGTGAAGGTCCGATGGGAAGGCAAACGAGGCGCAGAGTTCACTTGGGAACTCGAAAGCGATATGAAGGCTAAGTACCCGCAGTTGTTTGAAGAAGTAGTATTGTGACTTTAGTGTTTTGTACGATTTCATATTAATCTATAGAACCACCGATTATAGTACGAATCTGTGCGTTTGATCCTCGCAACCGAGAACCTGCTCAGATACCACTTGTAGGTCCCGGTTTTCAACTCCGTCACGATTGCGTATGACACGTTACACGTTCGGTTCGCAATCGTTTCAGAGTCAAAATCGGTCCAAACAAAAAGTTCCCACACGTGATTCACGGCTTTGTTACGGCTTTCAGCTTAATTTCGGGACGAAATTCCCTAAACAAGGGGAGGCTGTAACACCCCGTGTTTTCACAAGTCAAAGTCAAAGTCAAGGTTAAAGTCAACGACCGATTTCGCGCGACTTGACTGGTAGAAATTACTTTATCTTATTTGTATTATGTGGAGTAAGTGTCGTTCATTGCAATAATCGAATCGTGTTAATCGTATTTCAATCGACCTACGACTGAGAATTATAGGCAGTAACAATGCGATAAAGTTAACCAACTAATAATCAAGCTATGTTAATCGAATCGACATCAAATCGTAACTCGAACTACGTGGTCTTACTTATTGCTTATACGTGTGTGTGTGCCTTACGTGTTACCTGTGCATGTTTATTTAATATGTTGTGATAATCAAGCGAACTCAATCGAACCCGAACTCGAATCATGATCATGATAGTTAGTGGAGAAGAGATTACGCTAGATACGTAGTAGTTGGGACTAAAAGTAATTTGACTAGGAAACCCTATCGAATCGCTCGCAATCGAAACCGAAACGTCAAAAGATCGTCGCACCGAACGCACCACCCAGGCGCCAATCCGCACGGATTGTCTATCCGCACGAACAGCCAATCCACACGAACTGCCCATCCGCACGGACAGACCATCCGCACGGATGACCGCCTGAGGAGTGTTGAGGTTATCCGGACCAGGATTGTCATCCGCACGGATAATCAATCCGGGTGATGTGCAATCCGCACGGACGACCCTTTCCCCTTTTGGCATCCTATAAATACACGGGTCACTCTCCACACTTTCCACTTTTGGCAAGTGACGTCCGACCTGCACACTTTCTTCACCTTTTCTTCGATTTCTCTCAATCCAGGTAAGATCTCGCCCTAAATCTTGTACATTCTTGATCTATACACACTTCTACACCTTTCTATCTTTCAAATCTCAACTTTTAACCGTGAAACCATCAAGATTTGAGGTAGTCTAGGGTGACGTCATCATGAAGTTCTCATGAACTTCAAGTTTGACCTCATTCCACCAAGAATAACTCAGATCTGAACGGTTTCCACAAGATTTCACAACAACTTCACCTAAGTCTGAACTTTTCTAAAGGATAAAAGAGTTGAAAGAAATAAACACAAGTTTTCTCCTTCTTTTACCCTCAAAAACGGTTAGAATCGAGCTAGTTCTAGTCTTCTACTCAATATTAGTGATGCACTAGCCCTAGATCCGGATTCTACCCGCAAGACACCTGATTTCGGGTTAGACCAGAATGACTATTCTGAACCGCTGACCGGTCAAGCTAGGGTGATTCCTGGCCGGCTTAGTCATGCGGGTAAGAATACAATTCCAAATGGTTGCCACGTAATCAGAACTTCTCGATAAAACGACAAAAGCAACCAAGGGTTGGCGAACGGAACAACCAGAAGGAGATGTTGTCCGCACGGAGATGTTGTCCGCACGGACAGGCTGTTCGCACAGACAGATCATCCGGACAGGTTGCCATCCGGACGAACTACACTTGGGACCCACAACCAAGCAAGGTTTGAGTATCGACGAATGAATAATCCACACGGACAACGCTCTGAATGGATTACTCTTCGGATCATGAGATACTAAGACCTTAAACAATTTTCAACATGTTCATCCGCACGGACCATCTGTTCGCACGGACAGACTATCCGGACGAATTGTCGTCGTCTGCACGAACTATTATCCGGACGGATTACCATTGAGAGTCATTGTCCGCACGGATTACTATCCGCACGGATCGTCATTCGCGCGACCGACTTGAAGGGCAAGAGAACTTAAATGTTTTCAAAATGCTACAACGAAAACTTCAAAGGACAAGCCATCATACACAAACACATCCTTAGAATAGGAAGAGAAAATCCACTCGAACAGTTATTCACACGGACAAGTTATCCGCACGGACAAGCTGTCCGTACGGATGACTAATCCGGATGGGTTACCATTCGCACGGATTGCTAATCCGCACGGATGACCAATCCGCACGAATAACCAATCCGCACGGATGACTAATCTGCACGATCAGTCATCCTACCCACTCTCACTCTGTTTTGTTTTTACGCGTCACTTATCGTTACGCTATCGAATCTATTCAGGCTAACCGTACTCGCTAAGCGCTCCCTTCAATCCATTAATCGCTGTGAGTATACTCGATCCCTTTTTGCTTTTAGCACTATTGGGTGTGACATACGTTGCGAATATTCAAACTACAATTATCACACTACTCAAGCTATTTGAACGCTAACTGTTAATGCATGTTATACGTGGCTTATGAATGCTTGTTTGTTATGTTTACACATGGAATGCTGTCTACCTGCCTTAGCAACGATAGTACTATAGTTTGGACTCAGCACCCGTTCACACGGGGGTTGTTAAGGATCTTTTACTTGCATGGATTACGGTGGTAATCATGTATTGCGAACTGCCTCAGGCAGTCAACCCGCAGTCATTGGTATCGACGGATCTATGTCGATAACTAACGTGCTTCATTTCACTATGTGTACGTGCTGGTTATGCGTAACGAATTCGAACTTTATATGCTATTATCAAACTTGTATGCTCACCTTTACATTTTATGTATTGACTTTATTTTAACGTATGTGACAGGTGCTTAGGAAGTTTACATGCTTAGCACGCTGTGAACTTGAGGCTAGGAAAGGTCTAGGATGCTCACTGCGCTGTGATGAAATTGAAGCTAGGAAATGGAGTCCTAGAAACCAATAAATAAACTATTTTTATTTTGAATCTGAGTTGTTGGAACAGAATATTTGTCTTGTTGTTTATCTGTAATAATTCACTTACTGTTTGAGACATGGTATGGGACATGTTAATTTAAATTGAATGGTAAAGATAGTTGTTATGGAAACTTCTGGACAATCTGTTTCGCTCAGTGCCATGCCCCGATGATTCCGCCATCGGTTGGGGTGTGACAGGAGGAGATCTCGCTTCAAACGGTCGAAGAATGAAAGCATCAACATCATACCTGGTAAGTTACGACCGATTGGGACGACATCTAAATCGGTAAGTTTTCTAACCAAAGTTTTTTGGTAAACAAGGGCACTCACACGAGCACTATAAGAAAAAAACATTGCTCGGCACGAGGCCGTGTCCGCTGGACACGGGGCCGTGTCCGCGCTACTGTCGGGATAAAACCCCTTTTTCATAACAGTTACTTCATTCCACACGCCCCGTTTCCCCGAAAACGCTCTGGTTCCAGGCGATTTTCCACAGATTTTCAACGTCTCCTATCATTCTAACAACATTAAGGTATGATTCTATCACAATCAATAGTTAGATTTAGCATTTGCATGTAGTTAAAACTTCAAAAATTTGGGAAAAAATCTAGGGTTCTTGAACTACACCCGGATCGAACCTCAAATTTTTACTTTAATCTGTTAGCATTTAGTTAGATTAGTGTTAAAGGAAGTAAATCCAGTTGTATTGTTCATAGATTCGCCCGATTTCTCACAAAAACCCCAAACCCTTGTTTTTTAACCGAAAAAGATAAAATTGAATGGGTAAACGGGTTGTTTTGGGAAAACGGCACTTGGGGTTTCATTTTCGGGGGAAACCGCACCTATTGGACCAAAAATTTTCAAGTTTTCGAAACCGGGTCGAAAAATGATGTTTTTGAGTAACAGACGGCTGGACACGGGGCCGTGTCCGCTGAACACGGGGTCGTGTCCAGCACGCTGTTTGCTGTTTTTTTTCCGAAAATTCTAATGTTTCGTGCTAACTTTTGGTGTATTCTTTCAGATGGCAAGGAAGTTCAAAAGGTATAACGCAAATGAGCTCGATGCTAGGGCTAGATACGAAGTACTTCAAACAAGACCGGAGGAATACCCAAGGTAAGCATGTACGGATTTGTTAGCATTGGTGAACCAACTCGACCGCTTCAACAACCTTGTCACAGGCCCACTAAGAGTCGCTTTAACAACTCGACTTCATTCCGTCCACGAGTGCACTTTGGAATTCTATAGCACCTTCACGTTCAACTCAAGGTGCGACCCATTTGACAATGATGGGGTAGCATTCCGATGTGATGGAACTAGGTATTCGATTTCTATGGCACAATTTGGGTCGATTGTCGGGTTGTATGCGGAGGAAGATGCGGGTAACGAGGAAAATACTGGAGGGATGCGAGAGATAGATGAGAACGATCGCCAAGCCGCGTGGGCTCAGATTGGTGAAGGGCACTACAATCTGAGCAGCACTAAGAGCACTAAGTTGAGGGATCCGCTCTACCGATACATCCATAGGCTCCTCGGCTACTCTCTTAGCCAAAGGCATGATAGCGGTGGCGTTGTTGGGTTAAGAGATTTGGTTGTCCTCCACTGCATCCATAACCGTAGACACCTCGATGTTCCGTTCCTCATGCTCTGTAACATGCATCTGAACCGGCTTGCTACTTCACCAACACCTATCTTCTTTGGAGGATGGGTATACCGTCTCTTCAAGCACTTCACCAACATATCTAGGTCATTCGGAAGGAGCCCATGGTCGGGAAGGGTAGATATACACATTTGCCGCTCAATGAACCTAATTTATGAGTCTGAAGACGGGACGGTTAGCTTCCAAAGGATGCAAGGGCATGCATGGAACCCGCAAGAGGCACTTGTCCTTCACGCTCCACAACATCATCAGTACCAGTACCAGCCCCATGGTGATCTAGGCCAGTCCTCCTCAGGAGGCGGTTTTCCTAACTTCCAAAGTTTACATGATTTATTGCAGGAAAACCTCATGTGCACCAGGAACACCTTTAATATGGCAAGCAACACGTACAACCGGGTTGGAGCGATCGATAGGAACATATCCGATATCCAAGATGATATTGGAAATATCCGGGAGTACATTGCGGGGCACGGTGGAGATGATGATGATGAGGACGAGGACATGGACTAGGCGGGAGGAGCGGAGACAGAAGTGATTGGTTGGTGATCCCCCAGGTTAACTTTTTATCTTTAACAATTTCCGGCCTACGTGCCGTGTGTCGAACAATTTACTTTCCTTTAACTCTTTTATTTTCTGCATTTCTTTTTCTTTTTAACTTTATGATGGATGGGATGTTGAACGTTGGTAATTTAGGATGTTTGCTATGGTTTGGTGTAGTGTTTATTGCTAAAACAGGTACATACGAGGCTTATAGCACTAAACCTTAGTGCTACTAAAGCCGGGACAGGAAAACTAGAGCTAGAAACCTGTTTTTCAACCCTGCAGATTGTCTACACGGGGTCGTGTCCAGCCGACATGCCCCCGTGCCCACTTCCCCCGACCTGCTGTTTGTCTAAATCTGCAGACTTTTGCCAGACACGGGGTCGTGTCCAGCCGACACGCCCCCGTGTCCACCTTCTGTAAGTTTTCGTTACTGGCACCTGAACACGGGGCCGTGTTAGACGAACACGGTGCCGTGTCCAGACGTCAAGTAACACAAATTTTTGCTTTTTCACACCTTTTACACATTCAATCAACCTAAAAACTTATTTTTAGGACACATTGAGGACAATGTGTAATTTAAGTGTGGGGGGATGCTAAAACCTTGAATCTTGCAAGTCCTAACTACAAGCCTTACATAAAACTCTATTGGAACCGCTAATCACCCCAAATTTTTTCAAAAAAAAAAAAAATCATTTTTTTGACTTGTCTAGGTTTAACTCGGGAAATTCAAGTTCTAAAAAAGGTTATATTTTTACAAATTTACAACCGATAGCGTCGTGATAAAAAGAACCAACATAAGAAAATTATGAAAAGGCATGACAAGCTTAGATAAAATTTAATTATATATACTTGATAACATAAAAACCCATTCCAACAAAAGTGAGTTTTGAGCCTTTATTGAGCATACAAATACATATCTTTAAATTAAATGCTCATTTTTCGTTTCTTGTGTGAATAGCCGCTTGGTTCTTACAACTCTAGAACTTGCCACGACGATACATTCCCGGTCCTTACCAACTTAAACCCGAGTAAGTAAATGATAGAGGCATTAGGACTAACCATTTTTATTTCTACACCATTATTTTTCTTTTTTTTTTTACCACCTACCCAAAATCCCCCTAGTTAACCCCTTTGAGCCTAAACCTTTTCATTTCTTAACCCAAACCAAACACCCTTTCACCCACCAAAACCTTTTTATTTTCAACCCTTTGTTTTAGTAACAAGCTCGGTTTTTCGTTTGACTTAAAAAAAATTATGTTTTGTTGATGAAGCAAAAGAAATAAACAAACAAGTTCATAAAAAATAACTTTGTTTGAATAATAGCTTCATCAAAATAAAAATTGCAAAAATAAAAAGTCTTTCGAAAACCGACGCTTTTTACGCTTTTTCACCCTTTTCTACTAACCACTAACCCAACCACCTACCTTTAACCCAAGCTTAACCCTTCACCCAAAAGTCCTCTTGATATTTACAAAGGTATATAGTTAAAAAGGAGGAGGATTGATTGCTTGGCAAGCCTATGGTAGGAGTAAGTTCCATGCCGCTCTCGAGTGATTCACTAAAATACATCTTCGGCCGAGTGTTGAGTGATCCCCCGTGAGGTATGTGAACTTGTATATAAATAGAATTTTAAAGAGGCATGTTATGCCCTAATAAGTAATTTATCTTATGAAAAGTTTTAAATAAATCATGACGAATAGGATTGTAAATAAATAAAAATAAAACTAAATAAAGAATCTTGGAAATCCCGACACTCTATGACAAGCCCAAAAACCTTCTTTTCTACCAATTCCATTTGGGAGTGTAAAGCCACGTCATAAAGAGTTTTGCTTTAGGACAAACAAAGATTCAAGTGTGGGGGTATTTGATGTGTGCAAAATGCAACATATAAATTACATCAATTGTGACATAAAACTAACCTTTTTTTAGTACTAATGTTGGAAAAAGTGTGTTTTTGTCTTCCTTTTGTATTTTCAGGATTAAATGAGCTCAAATTAACAAAAGAAGCAAAAAGGCAGCTAAATCTAACATAAATACAAGAAAAGGAATAAACGTGGCATGCCCGACCTCCCCAAAAGCATCTTCCCAAGCAAAACAAGAAAACAGGAGGCTGAACACGCCCCGTGCTCAGTGAGCATGGGGGCGTGCCCAAGTGTCAGCATAAAAGACAAAGTTGTAGAAGCTTCCATTGCCCACCACGGGCCCGTGCTCAGCGGACACGGGGTCGTGGTCAACTATAAGATTCGCAAAATCCAGGCAAATCTTGATAGTACAGATATGCTTCTGCACACGGGGTCGTGCCTAGCGGACACGGGGCCGTGGTCAACTAATAAAGACAAGAGCAATTAATGAAGACAGAGAAGGATGTGGACACGGGGCCGTGCCCACTGGACACGGGGCCGTGCCCGAGCTTCTGTTCAGCCTATAAACAGGAGTGCTTGGCTCAAGCTCAAACCATCCCTTGGCACACCACCTCTCTCACACTTCACCCACCACCCACCACCACCATAACACCATCATCCACCACCATCATCCATTGTCCATCATAAAGTGTGTGAGTCGTCTCGGGATCCAAGATTGATCGTAAGAGTTCTTGACAATCAAGGCCATGTTTGCCTAAGTCTCTTATATCACTTGGTGAAGACAAAGTGTCTAGTGTAATACTTTTTATTTTTAATCTTTTCACTTTTTAATTGGTTATGTATTAATGAGTTTAATAACTAGTTTCTTATATTGAAGGTGATTCTTCCTTATCGTTTGTCCGTGGTGTCTTGGCATTATTTTACTGTCTATATAAAATAAAAGATTTTCACCATTCATATCTCCACGGTCTATATGGAGGTATGTTGGCTACCTGGTCGGGGGTTAAGGGAATGGTTTGGTAAGAGGCTTGCCATTGTTCAGTGTATAGATCCTGCAAAGGACCTGGGTCAAATTTAGTAGGATCTCCTTCAATACTTAATGGTATTGGATGGCGGGGGTCCAAACTCTTTGATCCCCTCATAAGTTAAACTACTATTAATACTTTAACCCGGCTACTTAGGACTGTATCCCTGCTGACTCAGACTACTTAGCCAAGGGTAACGTCACCTTCAAAAGAGGGGCCTACCACATTATGCATTAATAACTTAATTAATTATCTTTCAATAATCCGACCCTTTAGGATTGTATCCTTGCTGACTCAAACTACTGGGTTGAGGGTAACGTCACCTTTAAAAGAGGGGCCTACTACAATAACTAATATAATCTCTTAAATAGTGAAAAAGTGCGGAAATAATCAAAGGTTACACTAAAAACGAGTCGGAGGCAAGTGATTCATCTTGTCTATCTGTTTTTCTTTTATTTTTATTTTTCAGCATTTTAGTTAGATTTTATTTTTCTTAGTTTAAAATCTTTTTCTAAACTTTTGATTTGATTAGACGTTGAGGATAAACCGGTACTAAAAGCTCTTGTGTCCTTGGACGACCTCGGTATCTTGCCAACACTATACTACGCTCACGATGGGTGCACTTGCCCATATGTGTGTTTAGTGTTAGTAAATATCGTGTTTTATAAATTTAAAACTTGGCTAAAGAAAGTGTAAAATGGCTTAAAATATACTTAAACTTATATACACACTTCACACGCATCATTAGCACATCCCTTGAGGGTTTGGCTTTTATGCTTTGTTTCCCCACGATGTGCCCTACAAACTTGTCTTCTTTAAAACCAAACGAGCACTTGACTGTATTAAGCTTCATGTTGATCTTTCTCGAGTTTGGAAAGTTTCTTGTATGTCATTGAGCATTTGATATTCCGTTTTGCTCTTGATCACCAAATCGTCAACATAAGCTTCAATGTTCTTGCCGATTTGTTAGGAAAACGCTTTGTCAACCAGATGTTGATAAGTGGCACCTGCATTTTTTAAACCAAAAGGCAGTTTTTGATAGCAAGAGATACCTTTATCAGTGTGGAATGTGGTTTTTTCTTCATCTTCTTTTTTCCTTAGGATCTGATGGTAACCCTTTTAGGCATCAAGAAAACACTTAAACGGGAAGCCTGTAAGCGAGTTATCCTTGAGGTCTATCTGGGGCAACGGGTAGCAATCCTTTGGGCATGCTTTCTTCAAGTCTTTAAGATCGATACACATTCTCCAAGACTTGTCGGGTTTTCGAACCATTACCGGATTGGCCACCCATTATTGATACTTGACCTCTCGAAGGATTTCGGATAGAATAAGCTTTTCCATCTCTTGGTACTCTACAAGGCTTCTTTCAGGGGCTTGACTCCGTTTCTTTTGTATAATGGGCTAAACATCAGGTGGGATCCATAACTCATGTTCAACAATGCTATGAGGGATGCCGGTCATATCTTTCGGGCACCAAGCAAATACATAGTGTAAAAGCAACTTTTCAAGGTATGAGAGGGTTTCCTTGTAAAGGTTAGTGTTTACCCTTATCCCTTGTTGAGGATATTTTGGGTTTATGTCCAACCCTTGTTAATCGTATTCGTCCTTTCTTGAGCTTTCCTCTTCAACCACAAAAGCTTGTTGGGTAGGTTAAAGGGTTGCTATCCCTTTTTCAGTGGGAAACTTCACAGTGCCTTGACCAACTGAAACTGCCATTCCGAACACACTTTGCCCTGGCCTTTCTGTGATGATATCATAGTTGGAAGGGATATTGATCACCGCAAAAGTGAGTTGTTTGGTTCGTCCCTTCGTTGAACAAACATTATGGGTTATTTGGCTTATAGGCTTGATAGGCATGTCTGCGATATCTTCGATGGAGGATTCAGACTGTTGAAGTTTTGAACGTTTATCGTCGCTGAGAGGGTTAAAGCATTTCTCAAATATGATTTTGGTGGTTGCACCGGTGTCAATGTAAGCCTTTTGTGTCTTGATGGTTCCTATGTTGGATTCCATCACCAGAGTGTTTGAAAGCAACTCTTCTTTCGATGGTGGGAAGCAAACATATTGACGTTCCCATGCCTTGGAATGATGGCGTTTGTGGGAAGCTTTGTTTTCAAGGTCGACCATGTTCACTTCCTACTTTTTTTTAACTATCTTGTCCTTGACCCCTTTAACCAAGTGAGCCAATTCGGACTTGACGGCTTCTTCGATCCTCTTTTGGGTTGGAAGCAATCATTGATATGGTGACCTTTCACACGCAGAGGGAGATGTGACAAGGCTCTGACTTGTCCTTTTTACTGTTCATGACAGCTGATCATTTTCGAACCTTTTAACCTTTTAAGCTGTTGTGTCTCTAATCAGTTTATTAAGGTTTGAGCTACCCCCGTCATCATAACCCAAGTTTATACGCTTTAACAATCCAAGATTATAATCTTCATCCTCTCTTAAATTCAAAACTATGAGTAACTAACTAGAGAATAACATTTCCATCTCCATTGCAGAACCCACGACTATCCATCATTGTCGTAAAAGTTTTAGTTATACAGTCTTAAAAACCTTTGTTTGTCGTAAAAAATGAAACGCTAATTAAATTTAAAAGGATTTAGTTTTACTCATAAAAACCTAGTTTGTATGGTTCAAAATATATTTAAAAACCATAGAACCAAACCAATCTCTCTCTGATTTTTTTTCTTTCGTAGTTTCATTTTTTACCAAACTAGTTGATTTTCCACCCGCGCGTTGCGGCGGGGACCCAATGACTGCAAAACGCGTGTCAGCAATGGCAAGCGGATACCGAATATCAAAACATAAATAAAAAAGACGTGGTAAGGATAGTCACTCCGTCACAAAAAAAAAAACGATTTTAAATAACCTAATATATAATAACAGTACCCACACGTCCTACACGTTGGAAATTCGGTTGTTTTCAGTTAAGTTATTACGGTGCTAACACGTTAAAATATAGATGAGCTCGGTACCGGTAATGGCACCAAAAGTACCGATCTGGAAAATCTCGAAATTAGGTACCGGCACCGAAAATACTCAGTAAAATCGGTATGGTATTTGAAGGTAAAAATCAATAAATACAGGTATGGTGCTAGACCGGTGTCGAACCAAAAGTAACGATTCTGAAAACGCCAAAAGGTTGGTACCAAATTGGTGCCGAAAATGATTTGGTATAGTAAATTTGGTACCGATACGAAACCGGTTTGATTACAGGATTTAATATGATTTGCTCATCAATAATCTAAATATCCAAGTTAATTTTACATGCTACAATTCATTCATTAAAGAAAAAGACAAAAAATAAAGCAAAATAAGTTGTTTTGTATATAAAACCTCATTCAAACGAAATACATTTTACTTACTGTGTGTATGAAAAGTAATCTAAACGGTGCAATTACTTGCATTGCTACGTTGCTACAGGATTTGATGAGCTCGGTACCAACCGGTATCGAAAATACCGTTACCGAAATCCCCAAAAGTGGGTACAGGTACCGAATATGCCGGTTACGGTACGGTTCAGTACCAGTCGGTACTGGTACGGCACCAGTATTTAAGGGTAAAAACCTGTGAATACCAGTGCCGAACCGGTATTGAAAATAAACCCGGTTTGGTAAATTTGATATCGGTACCGAAAATACACCCAGTTTGGTAAATTTGATATCGGTATCGGTACCCGATACCATTTACTGTTCATTCATTTCAAGTTTTAATATATAGGGTAATAACGATAACTTTTTATTTTATATTTTAAGGATTCGCTAAATATTTCGTGAGAAGTAAATAAACGCAACTCCCACTTTATACACAAGGAGGGAGATATTTCCATCACTCGCCCATGTCTTTATAGCCTAGTGGTGTATTTGAGTGAGATAAGACTTTGGGACCAATAGGTCTTGGGTTCGATTCCCACAAGGGGTTTTTCTCATATTTATTGGGTTTCTTACTAAATTGATGTATAGGCATTATGACTAGTGGAGATGGATATGATCGGGTGGTACGATGATACTCCAGTGGTCCGTAAGTGATCAAAATTTGACATTCAAGAAAAAATTTCCATCACGCATTAACAAGCCTTTTCGTACTTTCTAAGGGTGGAGGGAGTCTCTCAATCACTTAGGGTGTTTAA
Source organism: Helianthus tuberosus (assembly GCA_030545235.1). Taxonomy (NCBI): domain Eukaryota; kingdom Viridiplantae; phylum Streptophyta; class Magnoliopsida; order Asterales; family Asteraceae; genus Helianthus; species Helianthus tuberosus. The sequence goes on from JARYGA010023382.1 coordinate 31,505, forward strand.
GTTATTCTCTAGCTAATAATATAATGTCATGCCAAATCCCCATTCCACTCCTCATTTTGCACTCAATCACTGGCAATAGTTCAAACACATGGAGAGTGGTAAATAATTTAAAAAAATTTGTGATTGGTTGAAAGGGGTTAGGACCCACCATTAAACTCCTCTCTCCTCCTTCCCTCCTCTTCCCCGCATCGGTGTATACTCACCGATCAAACTCCTCCCCGCTCACCGATTGAAGGCCGGCAGCCCTTTCCCGTGCGATAAAACCCACTCCCCGAGTGGTTCCCGAGACGATACCAACCACCCTAACAACTAACTATGATATTGTTTTGCGGATAGGCATCTTTTACAATATACCATAAATAAAACTAAAACCATTGTTGTTTGTGCACACATAAGGCCAAAGGGAAACTAGAAAAAAAATATCGAATTTTAATAATCTCAACTATTCGTTATTGGTTGTTGACAGTCATAACTTTAAAAATAACCACTGGCAGTCCTAACTATTAACATATTGGCCTTCAATGGACCCTGACTAACAGAACCATAACGTCGTTAGTCTCCAGTCGCCGGAAAAACGTGTTTGGCCGGAAAACTGATTTTTGGCCGGAAAACTCGACATTTTCGTCCCAAACCTCTTTGTAACCTTATTACGGACCTTTAAGAATCTTTTTTTAGTAAAAGCCAAATTATCGAAGTCGCTAAAAAACTAATTTTTTGCCGGAAAACTTATTTTTGGCCGGAAACTCAACTTTTTGGACGGAAAACTCAATAATTTCGTCCAAAACCTCTTTGTACCCTTAGATCGGACCTTTACAACACTTCTTCTGACCAAAAACGGTTTTTCGGCGACCGGAGACTAACAGTGTTGGGGTTCTGTTAGTCAGGGTCCATTAGTGGCCAATATGTTAATAGTTGGGACTGACAGTAGTTATTTTTAAAGTTGTGACTGTTGACGGCTAACGGCGAATAATTGAGATTATTAAAATCCGACATTCCAAAATACATATGAATTAACCTACAACATCAGATCCATAGACTACCAAAACTCAACTAAATTTGGCATTCAAGTATTTTATACCTTAATTCATAATCGTCCTTAAATAGAGTTAATTACATGGTTAGTTTGTGGTTTTTCAAAAAATAAGGGTTTCATACTTTCATATTTGTAACAATGTTGGGCATTAAGACAAAGTTAATTAAAAACTAACGAAAAAGTAAGAGTATTTTACTCATGATAATGATAATGATAATGATAATAATAATAATAATAATAACATACAATTACTAACTTTTGTTAGTAGTGATTTACAATTTTACAAGCATAAAGTACAACCATGTTTTTAATTATGTGATGAGTCATGAGAGTAGCAATGAATTTTGTCTTTTACGTCACAATTTCCTTACACCCTCTTAATATTAATAAGTTTATTATACGACCCCTCAATTTTAATAAAAATATATTTTCGTCTTTATACAAATTTATACTACAACCTTTAAACTTTAATAAAGTTATCGATACACTCCGCACTTTTAGTTACAAAGGTTATCGATGACATCTAGGTTTCATTTTTCTTATACAAAGTTACGTATATTGAGCTATCCCTTTTTGTTTCTATATTGGGTGCCGATACTGTATTGACACTCTAATAAAACGAACGAATACAACCAAACTATCACCGCAACGCGCGATGTTAGATTACTAGTTACAGTACAATATCTAACATATAAATTTATTTCCACCCCCTCCTTTGATTCCGCCAACCACCACCATTTTTCTTATCAGAACTCCGATCCAAACAGCATGCAACTTTGATCGGAACCAACTTCGAATCTCCAAGACTGTAAACCACCCCTCTTTGGCGCTTCCCCACCTCGATTATGATCCACCACCGTCAGTCGACTTAGTGGTGGTCGGGTTTTCTTCGGTTAGGGTTTCGATAAGAGAGAGAAAACATATATATTAGATATTATAGTGTAATGAGGAAGAATACATGCTTGTTTGTTGATTCTTAATTTGAGGTTTGCCTTATACCCAAAATTATTACAAAAAGGAAAACATAAAACTACAACCTGTTACTTGTAAAAGTACTTAGCTCTAGAACATGATAACTTTTGAAAAACAACATAGAGCAACTGTCTAATTAACTCTTTAAAATGTGATTTTAGATTTAACATTTATTTTATTATTTTAATTTGGTTAGGTGGGTGGGGATCAAATAGAAAGTTTATTTTAGTTAGGAAAGATAGAAAGCAATAGCATTATGACATGTGCCAAATTTTAAAATAAAAAGAAAGGGTATTTTAGTCAATCTCATCCTTTCTTCTTCCTTCTCCCCAGTTACTTCAAAACCAAACATTTTCAAAACCCACCATCTTCAACCTTTTCTTCACTTACTATCTCAATAATCACTACATTATAGTGCGATTTTCGTCATCACCCGATCAACATGTTCTTCAGCTTTTTTTGAAGAAAACCCAGTTTAATTTCATTCAAAATCTCGTTTTTCCCGTGATTTTGAAGATAATCACTCGATCCGTTCGATTCAGTCGCTGATAAGTGTTTCTATCATTCAAAATTCATCAATCGATAAAGAAATCGGCTTCGATCCATGTAAGAAATTCTTTAATTTCATTTTTACGATCTGGGTTTTTGATTTACTCATTGCGTTTTACGATCTTTGCGGGGGTCCGGGGGCAGCGCCCCTGGTAGCAGGGTCCCAGGGGCAGAGCCCCTGGCAGTTTTTCGATTAAATTGCTTTAATAAAAATGCATGAGAAAAATTAATTTTCTGTAAATTTGCCTCTGGAAAACTGCATTCGTAGACAGTTTTATGCCATTGCGTTTTAGAACTGCATTCCATTCCTGGTTCAGTTAACCCGCTTGCGGTGTGCACATATAATGTATATATGTGTGGGCGCTCGGGGGCAAAAGTGAAATGGTACTAACTTTAACGTTATTTTACTAATTTCATGAAAATAACGTTAAAAGCGGCGGATGGTTAATCATGCATCATGTGGTGACGTTGATAGCTGAAAGACACGGGGGTACATGCACCAATCAGTCTCTCTGTCCCGATTGTTTGAGTGTTATATGTCTTAGGTCCAAGGCTTGATACAAAACTACAATCGAGTCGGGGGTCTCACTGGAAGCAGCCTCTCTATTCCTATGGGGTAGAGGTAAAGCTGTCTACATCTACCCTCCTCAGACCCTACCTTAGCTTTGATATTGGTGGGATTTACTGAGTATGATGATGATGATGATGATTCCTGGTTCAGAAAATTCACAGACAACTATTGTCCTGGTTCAATGCGTTTTAGAGAGAACACTTTCTTTGGTGTTTTTATGCCATTGCGTTCTAAAACTAAGAAATTTTTATGCGTTTTCTGGTCATTGCGTTTTAGAAAAAACACATTTTGAACTGTTTTTAGTCATTGCGTTTTAGGTAAAACACATTTTTAGGTGTTTTCAGTCCATTGCGTTTTAGAGAGAACACTTTCTTTTGTTTTTTTAGGCCATTGCATTTTAGAAAGGAGACATTTTAAGTGTTTTCTGGCCATTGCGTTTTATAAATAAGACATTTCTTTGTGTTTTTTGTGCATTGCGTTTTAGGTAAAACACATTTTTATGTGTTTTCAGTCCATTGCGTTTTAGAAAACAGACATTTTAAGTGTTTTCTGGCCATTGCGTTTTAGAAATAAGACATTTCTTTGTGTTTTTAGTGCATTGCGTTTTAGGTAAAACACATTTTTATGTGTTTTCAGTCCATTGCGTTTTAGAAAGTACACTTTCTTTTATGTTTTTAGCCTATTGCATTTTATAAATAACACATTTCTTTGTGTTTTCTGGCCATTGCGTTTTACAAATATGACATTTCTTTGTGTTTTTTGTGCATTGCGTTTTAGAAAAATGTCATTTTTTAGGTTTTTTTTTTCCATTGCGTTTTACGCAACTGGGTTTTTTCCATTACGTTTTACGCAACTGGGTTTTCAAAAAAAAAAATTCGAAAATATAGCAATAGTATACTCGTTTTAAAGATTAAAAAACACTCGTTTTTTTGTGCAATTTTTATAAAAAAATAATGTCGTATGAAAGAATTATTAACGTTTAAAAAATGGGGGGAATTGAATGAGAGAGAAACTATTGGCTTGGATTGACTAGAATACCCCTAAACAAACTCACGCGCCTCTTTTCTTCCCTTTAATTTTCATCATTTAATCTTAATCATTGATTAACTAAATGGATGGTCAAGATCACTTACTAGCCTTCTTAGCCAAATAAACTTAATATCATATCTCCACCCTTGGTTAGGTTCAATAAAAGCCGCTTATAAGTAAAAGATATTAAGAATCATATAAAGTATTTTTACGTAAATATAATGGTGAATCTGTCACATAACTTTACTACAAAACATAACTTTACTACAAAAACATAGAAGTATTTTTTATATCTCGATTTAAAATAGTTTTGTATTAAGTAACACCCTATTTTAATATTATACTAACTTTTTTGTCGTCGCGCGTTGCGGCGAAACCGAGCAAATGATAGCGTAAAACAAACGTGACTTGAAAATAAAACATGTTGTTTAGAAAGCCAAACCATTAGAACGGTTTAGTTTATCATCGTACTGTTTTATGATACCAAATAAATACTTTATTATAAGTACAATTTCGTTTCTAACAAAACTTATAACGGAAATTAGTAAAGAAGTATCAAATTAATCGATAATATATGTTCTAAAAAAGAACAAAGAATTATTAAAAAACGGTATAGGAAATATATGGTCTTAAAAAAGGAAAAAAATTAAAAATATGTTATTAAAAATAAAAAAAAATAATAAAAAGCTATGTATTATTTTAAAATTATAAAATTATAAAAAATAATAAAAAACTATGTATTATTATAAAATTAAAATTACTATTCATCGTGCATCACCAACAATATATATATATATATAATTGTCAAGTTTTAAAATTCTTCTCTAAAAAGAAAAAAAAAATCATAAACCTGTGCACTAAATTAGTGTTGTTCACGAGTCGAGCCAAAACGAGCGGACGTTTGCTCGTGTTTGGCTCGTTTACAAACCGAACCGAGCAGAGCGGCTCATTTAAAACCGAGCCTCAAATTAAGCTAGCATTTTCCAAGCAGTAAATATTTCGAACGAGCGTCGAGCGAAGTTCGAGCGATTTTGAAAACCGGGTCGCCCGGTTTAAATTTGCTGAGAGAGGTAGTAACAAAGTTGAGTCTCAAGTTTTTATGTCTTTAAAAACAGACAATTTTATGGCATAATATTTTTCTTATGAATGACAATGTTATGGACGACGAGGGGTTGATCATATTGCATGGACAATGACTTTGAAAGCAGGAGACGAGGGTAACAGCATGAAACATTGTGACGATGTGCAGACTGTCGTTTATCGGTTTAGGGTTTAACTTTTAGATTTGATATTATTTTTTTATTGGCGTGATTGGGATAGTACGTATAGATATAGTTGTAAATTTGTATATAGTGGATCAAAATCTAATAGAGTGCATATATAAAACTATAAATTTAATTTATATTTAAGTATATATGTATGTGTGATATATATATATATATATATAGGTATGTGTGTGTGTATATATATGTGTGTATAATTTATATTTGAGTATATATGTGTATATACATGTTTATATATGTATGTGTATATATATATATATATAGAGGCCGGTTATCATACAAACACTCTAATCATACATTATATACGCTACAACAACAACCGTACGATCATCTCATTAAAACCGCGTGTTTAAACAATTAAATTAATCAAATTAAAATTAATAAAAGAAACCGCCAAGGTTAGAATCGTCCATAACGAGAACAAAACCCCTGATTATCAGCACACAAAAACTCAAAAATCATACCGTAAAACCCCAAAAAATCAAAAGCATTCTCCTTCTCCAAAACATTACCTGCAACTCATTGCGATTTCAAATACGATTCACTGTTACTCTCCATTGCGATTTCAACTACGATACCATGAATACTGAGAAAAGAAGCAAAGCAAACAACGACAGACCACAATCGAAGAATATGAATCCAGGTATCTATTTACATTTGCGATTTAAAGTGTAATATACAGGGGCTTTTTAATCAAATGCGATATTTGTTTGTTTATTAACGTTTTAACTTAAACATATAGTTGTATAGCATTATATATTGATAACATCTTCAATTTTGCTAGGGTTTATAGCAGGTATATTTATTTATTAGGTTTTGCATTTTTTATGCACTTGTCTTAATGATACTGATGGGTATATTTATTTGCTAGGGTAGAAGTTTTTTTGTTTTAGGTTAAATTAGATTTGCGAATTGATATCTAACACATGCGAATTGATGACTTGTTGTGCATGATTAACTGACAAAATGCGATTTTGTTGTGCATGATTAAATTAGATTTGCGAATTAATATTAATGCAAATGCGATTTTATATGAGAAGTTAGTTGTATTGTTATGCTAATGTTTATGAAACAAATGCGAAGTCATAACTCATAAATGCAAAATGATAAAAAAACACATGCGAATTGATATCTAACACATGCGAATTGATGACTTGTTGTGCATAATCTTCTAACAAATGCGATTTTGTTAGTGTTTTTAACTATAGCTTGCGATTTTGTAGAAATCGAATCTGATGAAGACTTTGAAGGACCAATATCAACTCTGATAAAAATTAAAAAGAATAGAAAGAGATTGGTGATTCAAGAAAGTTCAGAAGATGATGAATTTGTTAAACCACCCCCAAAAAAGAAAAAACATGAGAAGAAAGAAGATAAAAGGAAATCAAAAATACTCACAAAAAAACATCCAAAAAAGGGGCAACAGCCTAAAACAGAACATAGAGAGTTTTTCAAATACAGCAATGAAGCAATACTGCTGAGATGCCAACCTAACTCATATATGGACACTGTTAGAAGATTTTCAAAAAAACAGATAGATGATGTTAGGGATATGGGGTTTGGAGCTATCCTTGATATCAACATCAACCATATTTCGACAAGATTGGCGTATTGGCTAGTGAGAAACTTTGATGAGAAGTTCGATAAGCTAAACGTAGGAAACCACCAAATAAAAATAACATCGAACACAGTTTATGAGGTATTTGGATTACCAAAAGGTCCAAAGAAGGTTGAAATAATAGCCGATAAGAGAAAAGTCAAAAAGCAAGACAAAATTGAAAAAAGTCAAGAACCGGGAAATGCTGTCCGAGATACATTCATCCGCCAGTGGGGACAAAACGCAAGACTTACCCATGGCTTAATAGCAAATACAATGGAAAATCAAAGAGACGGAGGGAGTCTGTTTAAATTAAATTTCCTTGTATACTGGATGACTTTCTTTGCAGAAATCACAAAGGCAACACTTGCAAATGATAGATGTTTGCTCGGTGTAGAAGATGTTGAAGAAATAAAAAATCTAGATTGGTGCTCATATCTACTCGAAACCTTGCGCCGGACACGAGCAGGCTGGAAGAACTATAAGATACAGTTCGTAGGACCTGTTGCCTTTCTTACGGTATACATTACTACATTTAATAACATATTTAAAAATACTAGTTTGTTCTTTTATTTAATTAAATGATCTTGCAATTTATACAGCTTCTGTACACGCATGAGTACAACAAAAAGCTTAACCTGTTTGAGAAAGCTGTGGAAATACCGGTTATTCGTTATATCACATCATCGGAGATTGATATAGTCGAAGAACAAATTTCGGATAACGGACCTATATGGATATCAAGTGAGAGTGAAGAAGAAGAAGAAAGTGAAGAAGAAAATGAAGAAGAAAATAAAGAAAAGAATGAAGAAGAACAGGGTCCTCCGGATGATGATTATACACTACGACCACCGGTTGACACGATGATAAGCTACAAAAGAAGGACTGCGCGCGCAGTACAAAACGAAGAAACCGAGAAAGAGCCAAAAGATAATGAGAACATTGATGAGTTCATGGATTTCAGTTTTGAAATCAATGAAATGTCTCAGATGAACATTGACTTTGAAGTTGGAACGCAGACGCAGAAAATGATGGATTATTGCAACACTCCTGCTCAACTTTCACCGTCGGTATTCTATGACACAGCCAACGAACAACAACTAGAGGCTTCGAGAGCAAACAAAAAGGTAATGGTATAAAAATGTTAATTTAACTTATTTAACTCTATCAATTATATTTAACTTCTATACTGATATTACAGAATCTGTTGAAAAAGATGAAAGCAAATGTCACAAAATACCTTAAAATGGTTCGAGATGTTCAAGAGATGAACAACTTAGTGTCAGAGGCAAAAACTAAGTGTTTTTGGGATGTTGAGGTTATGAATGCTTGTAAGGAGTGGGATCAAACGCTTCAGAATAATCCCATCTGTCTGCCACCTGAACCGGTTCAAGAGCATGAACCTGCAGCCTCTCCTGTTCATCAAGAACCTGAAAACCCAGCTTCTGAAGTTCATCATGAAGTTGCTACAAACACAGAAGGTAAAGATGATGAAGAAGCACAACAAGTAATATCCAATGTTTTGCTACAAATGGCATCAGAAGGTAACACATGCGAAATCAATGTTAACACATGCGATATAATGTATAAAAATCACTAAAAATTATACATTTGCGAAACCTGTGAAAAACACATGCGATACTATCAAAAACATTATAGCTTTGATTTCGCAAATGATATCATGTATACACCTGCGATTTTGACTCTGCTGTATTAAATAAAATAATTTTAATCTATAGGTACACTGCAACCAGATGATGGAGGAGTCACAGACACACTTATTGCAAAAATTCAAACAGTGGAACCGGGTGTATATGCTTACCAAACAACTGCAAATGGTATTAAAAACCCTTTACTTTATGACAAAAATTAAACATCATAAATTATTGTATATCTTACATTACTCTGGCATGCAGAAACTGGTGAAAATGAAACTGTTGTCGAAGAGGCAGTGAACTTGGCAGAATCTACACAAAAAGTCCAGGAAGAAGTGCCGGAAAAAGAACCCCAACAACTCGATACGGACGTTGAAAAGGAAATGGAACCTGAATGCCCTCAGGTAACTGCTGAAGAATTGCATTCAGTTGAGATGGTTTTGAGCATAGTACCAACATTGCAAGAAGATAAAGGAAAAAGGAAAACTAGAGGAAGAAAAACCACAAAGCCAGAGCAAGTTCCAAAACAAGTTATACCAAAAGGGTTAAACGAACTAATTTATAAGACAATGGAACAAGCAAAAATAAGAGGTGAAAAAAGATGTGCAGAACTTGGAGACAAATTTTGTTCACCTTACTGCAATAGAGTGGTGAGCATGAATGAAGCACTCTTGACCCAAGAATTATGTGTGATCCGCTTCACATTTGCTACCTTTGCAGGCTTGCAGTAAGTAGAAAAACAAAAAATCTACAAACAAACATCTAATAAAAATATACACAAAACAAAAACTAATTATTTATTTTATTCCTGGCAGAGAAGAGTTTTACCGATCCAAAACTGAGGTTGCAACATTCAAAGCTGTGTTTGAAAGCTTCTTCAGGGAACAATACGTAGCAGCGAACGGAATAGATGCATTTGTAGATATTCTAAACCTTGAAGAGAAGAAAAGGGATAGAAAATCATCACCACACAGATTCTTCTTGTATTCCACAATGATGGTATGTTTTCATATACATTTTCTCATTTTGAACTTTAAAACATAAATGAATAATAATGATTTCGCAAACTAGTTATCTCTAAATCGCATGTATTATGGCAGAATTTTTGCTTTTGAACATTTTCATACTGTTTTGTAAAAAATATCGCATGTGTTGTATATACTATTCGCATGTGAAAAAAATCTAATGTTTTGCCTTTCTACCACTGTTGTAATTTCGCATTTGGTACATACACTATTCGCATTTGGTACATTGTTTGCATGGATTTTGAATCTGGTTACATAACATACAGCCGAATATCTTTTACGACGAGGAGAAATACACAGACAACCAACGACTCAGAATATTTGCCTCTAATTTTGAAGACATGTTAAAAAGATATGACGTAAAAAAACTTGAATCGGTTGACCTGGTCTTTATTCCGGTACTTCAAGGTGACCATTTCTATGTCTTGTGCTTCAACTTGAAATCCTCCAAAATTGAGCTGATTGACAATTCAGCAGCTGAACAAGAATTCGACGAAAGATACAAGGGGCTACCAGACACACTGGTAATACAAAACCCTATACTTATACAAGATATATTTTTATGTAAAAACCTACTAACACAATGTTACAATGTTACAGAGAAGGGTATTGGTTTTATACCTAAAAGATGCTTTAAAACCAACACCAGCTATAGAACAACTTGCAACCTCAGAGATAGAAAGAAAGAAAATGGATTGGAGGACGAAGAATAACGGCGTAGACTGTGGAGTGTTTACAATGCGTCACATGGAAACCTACAAGGGAGACCAACAACCATGGGTGACAGGATTTGTGAATGAAGATGAAGTAAACAACAGACAAAAGGCACAACTTCATCTCCTAAGGACAAGATATCTCAGCAAAATCATTCTATCAGAACACAACATTCATCGTCTAAAAATAATTAAAATGGCCAATGATTTCGACAAAAGGCAAGACAAAGATAGGTATATGAAAGATCTGGATGTGAAAATCCCAGAAAGGATGAAAATATATTTTGACAAGTAAAGTTCATTTGATGATGTACTTATGATACATATTTCAACTGTTTCAACTGCTTTAGTTCTCTAATTAATTTAGAATATATATTGGTGTTTGTTAACTGGCAATTGTGTTCTTATTTCGCATGTGTTTTGTATTAAAATCGCATGTTTCAGATTGAATTATTAAAATTTGCGAAATACAATTCCATTACATGACAAAACATGCTAATTTATTGGAACATACACCCAAAAAAAAAAAAAAAAACAGTTCATTCAAAAGATGAAAGAAACTCTATTTTCATCTTCATTGAGCATCTTAATATAGTTATTGCACCAGCCAACTCTTTCAACTGTTTCTCATCCCTCTCACCCAAATCCACCATAAACATAACTGCAATTTCTTTAAGACTACTCATTTGCATCTGGGATAACAAGTTCAGAATTTCTTGTCTTCTCTTCATGTTTTCTGTTACACAAGAAATGTTGGCTTCCAACATCTCTTGACAAGTTTGATCCTCTTGAATCTGTTGCTGAATCCTTTCCCTCAAAACCTGCTTGATACTTGGTTCAGAAGAAGAAGAAGATGATGATGGTAGATCTGCCATTTTTTAATTGGATGTTTTCAATAGTAATGAAAACATAAAATATATAGTCAAAAAAAAAAAAATTATTGCTATGAATTATTGAAATCAATTATTGAACTGATTATTTGATTTCAATAATTGAAACACACTGTGCAAAAAATAAAAATAATTACTCAAAAACACAATTGATAAAAATCTTTAAGGTTTGCGAAATCTCGAATTAAACTTGCGAAATTATATATATAACTTCATTAAGGTTTGCGAAATCTCGAATTAAACTTGCGAAATTATATATATAACTTCATTGTGTGCGAAACACTATATTTAAACATGCGAATTTATGCAACAAATTCATTCCTTTACTAGTTAGATTATTTTAAAGCATCACATGCGATATATAAAAAGACACATGCGATATAGTAAAAAAATACAAATGTAAAAAAAAAACCCAAAACTCACCTAAGTGACGAATCAAGCAGTCTCTGAAAATGGTCGTTCTGTGTGGAATCAATCAAAACCCTACAATCGAATTCAAAAACGAAAGAATACTTGAATGGAACGGTTAGGAAACGAACTCCATACTTGACGGTTAGGAAACGAAGAATAATTGACGGGATTCAATGATTAGCAGTCGTAAAAGTTAATAATGTCTGATATACCCTTATTTGTTAAAATTGAATCAGGACACGTGTATGGCTGCTGTTGTAGCGTACATAATGTACGATAGTGAGATTTGTACCATACTCTTTACCATATACTAATTAAAAATAATAAATCGAGCCGAACCTAGCCGAGAGGATCTTTAATCATGTTTGGCTCGTTTACAAATCGAACCGATCAGAGTGGCTCGTTTACAACTAAGCGTCAAATCAAACAAGTATTTTTCGAGCAATTTTCGAATGAGTGTCGAGCGAGTGACGAGCGACGAGTAATTTGAAATGCCAGACACTAAATACATCCAGGATAAACTAATTGAAAATTTGACTTTTTTTCATCCTACACAGTGGCAAATTAACCGTTTATAGTTTTATATTAACATAAAAAATTGGGTTTGTTCCTTTACATATTCATAGGCAATATTTAGAGTTGATTATTGTTTTATGTGGTGTGTCAAAAATCACTATTTCAGTCCATTAGTTTAAAAATTGCGATTTCAGTCCCTGTGGTTTCACTTTCGTAACCATATCAGTCCCTGTATTAACAGAATAAATGGATTGAAATGGTTACGAAAGTGAAACCACAGGGACTGAAATGGTTACGAAAGTGAAACCACAGGGATTGAAATCGCAATTTTTAAACTAATGGACTGAAATAGTGATTTTTGACAAACCACAAGGACGAAAACAGTAATTAACTCCAATATTTAAATGCAAATTCTTTGTTCAGGCAAAACATTACTTTATATATAAGTCTATAAAAACCAACCCCAAAAGGAGTCTCCATATTCACGCAAAGCATTACGTTATATATAAGTTTATACTAGTGGGAGATCCGCATGTTGCGACGGAGTCGGTAATATCGGATACGAATATATCACCAAGTCGCGAGGATCAAGTTTTTAAAGGGTTGTGGGAGTTTGACAAAAGTTTCGCATAACTCACTTCGGTTACCGAGTTGGCAAGAAACAACCATGTAATCATCTCTTGTAATGCTTGTATTGAACGCAAGACATTCTGGTTAAGTGTTGGTATTTTACAAAGAATGCGGCTAAGAAGATGAAATAGAGGTTGCACAATGGTTGAGTTGGGTCATCGGTGGAATCTCGTTGGCGTAGATTAACATAGTTGTTCGTAGCAAGCAAGGTATTGGAATATTTTTGGGGGGTGTACAACCAGATTTGTGTTTTTATTTTTTATATATACGAAGGTTGGTTTATTTTTTTTATAGAACATTGAAGTTTGGATGTGTAGCCCAAAGACGTTGTCATATTTTGAAAGTGAAGATCCCGAAGTTTGGGTCTGAATAGTTGTTCAAAAAGATAATCATTGTTGAGTTAAAAGACACGTGATAAAACCATTGGGTTGTATTCATATAAAGGTTGATCATCTGGTGTTACGAGGGCTACATGCCTCGATGAGCTCATGTATTTTGGTTGACCACCATTCATCATCTTCCCAGCCGTCATCGTTAGTTTTCTGGTTAACCCGGTTGTTTTTCTTCGTGGAGGTTTGTAAGGCCCTAATACGTATTTGACTAAAAGTCGCAGCGGAAATTCGTGTTATAAAATTTCTTTCATTATAAATACCTTAACTTACTTAAAATTTAACCTTAACATAACTCTTTCACATAAATCCATCAATCGACTTATTTACTAAGTAAAAACATAGCTTATGTTTACTACATTATATACATCAACGTTCCCGTACAATCTCACTAGTGACTCGATCCTCGATCTCTATTCCTTGATAATCCTCATGACTCGTACTACCTGCACTCACTACATAAAATTCATAACATTAGTACGCATTATAAACATACAAGATTTATTCACGTTTACTTTTCATTCCGTTAACTCTTTACATCCCAGCTTTCCATCTGATCATACAATCCGTGGTGAGACTTTCTCGTTATACCTGCGTTACACTTCGTTCACAAGGCACGCTATTATTATCGTCAATACTCAATTTTGATGAATACATGCGTATATACTTTCATACATACTTACATATATGCATCCGTTCACACATAACTACTTACATACATACGTACCTACATTCATGCGTACGTGCCTACATACGTGCATACCTACATACATACATGCATACATACATGCCTACATACATACCTATTACATGCCTTCACACAACCCTACATATGTGCATACATTCGTACATACTCACTTGGATAAATATATACAAACACATACTACCTACATACACACCTACATACATACATACATACATTCATATCTTCACGCATGCCTACATACGTGTATACGCTCATATATATCTACTTGCATACATACACACATACATTCATTCATATATACCACTTATTTTCATACATACATACATACATACATACATACATACATACATACATACATACATACATACATACATACATACATACATACATACGTATCTACTTTCACTAAAACAAGGAATAAACTAATCATTCTTAGCTTATACGCGTTTAAAAACGCGTTTAAAGGGGTTCATGGAACAAAACAACCAAAATAAACAATTTTCGGAATCAGGGGGGCTAGACGCTACACCTAGCCCCTTTTTTGACAGCAAGTTGCTTAATTGCTGCTGCAAAATTCCCAGCCAACCCAAGTTTCACGAAAACGGACATAACGCATTCGTTTTTATCTGTTTTACCCGATTCTTTTTCCTACGCGTCCGTAATTTAATTCTCCATCACATGGAGTGAAAATCCATTATTTGGACTACCGAAATTTATGACTTTTAAGCCTTCGGCTTATTACCCTTTTCCATATTTTGACCCGTTCATGCATTTATCCTCATAACTTGTTTGTTTGACCATAACTTCTTATAAACCTAATGATATCAATGACGTCTATCATAAAAGATTAAATTCTCGGATGTCTTGCATTCTCTAAACTCATTTTCATTCAAAAAGCTTACTTTGACCCATTAAGGGTATTTGCGTATTTCAATGCATTTGATTCTCAAAAACCTACTTTTCGTTTCCATACTTATCCTAATTATTCACTTGATCATTTAACTTGTTTCTAATCATCTTTTAAAGGTCGTTTGCCCGATATACCCACCAAGGGCACTTTAGTCAACTTTAGCCCCATCATTTACGACGAAGAACTTCAACACATATTTAACCAAATCCCACGATTTAACTATGACTCTAATCACACATACATGGCTCGGGTCAAAGCTATGACCCGTTTAAATACTTCATTAACTAAGTTGCTAATTAATAGCAATGCAAATCCTTTCGTTAACTTGTAATCAAAATTACCAAGATACCCTTTTACCCTAATTTAACCATCAAACACAGTTCTTACCATAGACCCATGTTTCGACCCGTATCAATACTTATCGGAACATCGTACCTTATACATAAACTTGTCATATTCATAATTTATACATTGAATAGGTATTATATAAGGAGGGTGTAAGCTTTACTTACCTAGCGTCCAAATATGCTTCCCGTGCGCATTAGTCCCGTTTGACCCGCTTCTTTCCCAAGCTTCCATGTCGCTTATTAAGCATCAACTATCATATATCATTCTCAAGATAGTTAGCTTATTCATCATTCATCAAAACCTTTTCATCATACGGATCTTGTATTAAGTTTATCATTTAACCTTAAAACATGCTAATCCATCATTTCTTATCCAATTCTTTAAACATTCACACATACATAAACGATTTCAAACATCAATAATATAAACATATTATCATTTTCATCATATCATCAAAACCCACTTCATAATTATTTTGCTAATCACTTACAAGTGATCTAATCTTAGGTTCTTCATAATTTCTTCATGCTTTTGATGTATGTACTACCTCCTAAGCATAGTGTACAACTAGTTCATGCATATCCTTCTAATCTCATACATAATTCATCAATTTCCTCCTTCTAATCAACATGAATCATACATGCATAAACATCAAACATACTAGTATCACATTTCTTTCAATTCCTCTAACAAGAATCCGTCATACAAATCAAAATACATCAACAATCAACAAGAATTAGACATGGATGATGATTCAAGTCATCATTCTCAACATAACTAATGGGTTTCACCCTTAAGCATCAAATTAACCTAAATCATGCATAACCCATGTTCAATATGATGATTCTAACACACACCCATTCTCAATTTCATACAAATTCGTAATTTACATCATAACCCACTTCGTGAAAGATCACCAATCTAACTTTTAAGATATACCTTACGATCCCCTTGTGAAGGTGATCATTAATCCGTGTTCGGTTATGAATTTGAGCTTCGTTTAGCCTTCCAATTAGAGGAAATAGATGAAAGTTAGGGTTCTTGGCTCCATGGGAGCCTCCTGCTCTTTCTCGAACACACTATGTGTGTTTGTGTGTGTGTTTTGTTATTTAGTAACCCAACTTTCATCTTATTCCATTTAACCCCTCCATGTTTGCCACTAAAACATGATTGGCACAACTTTCATCTTTTAAATAGTTTTTATCATACACTTTATTAGGTTAAATAGCCTAGTCATTTATTTCATGATATGTCATATAAGAACTTATGGCAAATATAAACATTCGGGTTTTTGGGGTGTTACAAGGTTGTAGAAATAGCTCCCTGGTTCTTGTCTGTCTGTTTTGTTGCGTTGTTCGTCGACGTTGCTGACATGCAATTTTGTTTGTTAATGAAAATGTTGTTGAGAATGTAAACGTAAATGATTTGTAAAGTTTAATACTTTTTGGGCGTACCAGGTGTGGTTGTTTTAATGTGCTTTGCTGGCAAATCCGCTGGCGGGTCATACTCTGTCGCAACCCCCGTCCCCTAACAAATCCGGGAACGGGCGACCGCGGCCAGTTTTGGTGGTATCTGGGTTTTATCAGTTTGGCAGCGGAATGTACATCAGGACCGTAGTTAGGAAATATTTTATCAGAGTAAAATACCACGCTTTTAATATATCAAACACATGGGAAAAACCCAAGTTTCGAGTACACACATTTTCATAGGGATAAACCCTATTTTATTTAAATAAAACATCTCTTTATTTTAGGTAACTTTATAGCCACTTTTCCAAGCCTTCAGTGCTGTCCAGCTGGCTTCTACTTGGCTTTAACATTTTGTTACCCGAAACGCGTTTAAAAACATTTTGTCAGTGGGAAATACTGGTGAGTGAATCCCAGTTTAATCAAGTTTAATAAAGACCATTGTACAGTATTGAGGGCGGTCGCGCAATAACATTTGTTTCCATCTATTCAATTACCACCCACGGTACTGTCAACCCGACTTGTGGTCATGTTACTCCTCGCAAGGTAGTAACAAATTTTGTATACAAAACCCCAACATACCGACGATAATTGTAGAATACAAATACTCAATAACTGTTTAATATATTATTAATTAAGTGAGGTTTTGTAAAAACAGTTTACAAAAAGGAGATTACTCACATTGCTGTCTTAGGGTTTCCTTTAAGGATTTCCTGGTGATTATCTATAATTTACACAAATGCACACGTGTTAGTATAATAACCCAATATTTACATTAACGATACCCTCCCCGAGACGGCATTCCAACGACTACGTCGGGCAGAACCACGACAGCCGTTACGGAACCCTGGATCAATCGGGCAGTGTATCTAATACGTAAACGGGGTTATGATACTTACAACGGAGCAGAACTTCGTTATTTAGGGAGGTATTATGCCCGGAAATTACTTTAACTCTATAGAAATTCGAGAGAGAAAGAAAGGAATGAGCGAGTTCGACTGAAGACTAAAGGCCTCTATTTATAGGCGACCTTTCGCCTTCCCTCGCGGCCCGCGTAAGCCAAAGGATAGTCCTTTGCGGCCCGCGTAGTAGGTCTGTAGGGCCTAGCTTCGTCGATTCAACAATCTAGCTTCTCCGGGTGGCCTGCCACGTGGCGGGCTAGGGTTTCGCCTGGTGGCACTATGTCTCGGCTCGCGGGCCTCGTAGCCTTTGACCACAACTGTCTTTAGTCTCAAAGGACATTAATTATGGCCCGTAGGCACTTCATTAATAATGGATGATTAAATAAATTAGAGAAAGGGATTGGAAGAATCCAATAATAGGATGACTTATGCGATTTTATCGAATCACATTTGCCAGGAGTGTTAACATGTTTTCAGATGCTAACAAGGATCTGAATCTAATTAAGGAACTACCATCATGGCCCTATCTTAATAATGACACATGGGCTAGGTTTTGCCCTTAAGATTTTATTTTATATATAATGGCAAAATTTTATTTTTAAAAGGAATGATATTTTGTTTCATTTTATATATTATATTTATGCATGTAATGACAATCAAAATTCAACACATTCCAATATTAAATAAAAGAGTACATGAATGCCCTAAACGGGACTTTAACAGAAAAGACTTGCCCACGCAGGGGCTAAACTGGAAATACAAGTCCTCGCAGGGACTGAATACAGAAATAGATGTCCACACAGGGACTTGATTGAAACAAGGAAATTACAATACAAAGAAATAAATAAATAAAGAATCTTCAAAAATCCCTTTTCTTCTTTCCCTTGATTAGGTTCGCTAGACCCTTGAGAAATCCTTGGTGGTTCCTACGCTCTTCTTGAACCTCCCGCTCCACCTGACTCAACCTTTGAAGAATTTCCTGTTGTTGCGTTGGCGGTATCAATGGCAGCTGCGGCGGCTGCTCATGTGGAGGTTGAGGAGGTGGCGGGTATTGGTACCCATAAGCTGGGTATCCAGTCCCCCAGGGAGCTCCATATGGCCTCTCAGGATGGAGAGCATTGTAGTTCGCCGCTACAAGGTATGGGTCAACTTCGGCGTAGTTGTAGTTAGTGTGGGCCGGCTGCTCAAAGGGGTTATATGCCGCTGCACCGACGTATGAAGGAATCGGGTTATCATAACCCACTGGTGGTGGTGCAACTGGCGCAGAGTCCACCTCAGAAACGGGGTTTGAAGGCCCACCCATCTGCGGGTCTTCATAAAGTGGCGGGTAGTGACTGCCACTGGAAGGTTGAGGGGTGCTGATACGAATTCCCCCTCGCACGGACATCCATGCGTTTGATCTTCTCCGCCTCGGTGGCTCCGGAGGCGGCTGCTGCTTTGGCGGCGGTGGCGGTGGAGTGACCGCTACAAAACGTGAATCCTCTGAGGGATCCTGCTGCTGCTGCTGAGGTGCTGAGTGGTAGGAGGGAGTAAACACCCAGTCGTATTAGGCAAATCTTGCCTCATAGCTGTCTGGACCACGATAAGGTGATCCATGAAAAGGCGACCCATCCGAAATCTCGATGGGGTGAGTAGGTGTCCCAGATGGTGGTTCGGTGGGATCCGGGTCATCATCCATCTCCATGTCCTGAGCATCAGGGAAATGGTCTTCTGGGCCCAATGGGTTATGACCCATTGGTTCTTCAATCTGATTTGTCGGGTTAAACCGGCTCTGGAAAAATGGGGTTGGGTCTTGAAACGCGTGGTAGGTATGAGTGGTGCGAATCATTGGGCTCGTTCTCCGATTGCGGCCCAAAAGAATGATGGTAAGAGGGTGATGAACTTAGCGAGACAGATCGCCTCGCGGGCTCCAAATAGGTTCTCCAATCCTCTTGAGGACTGGTGCTCATGGTAACAGACGGAGTTCGCCGGTGGGAAGGTCCGGCCTCATGATCATGGCTGGTAAATGGCGCCTTGCCTCGTCCTCCTCTTCTGAATCGTGGCGGCATTTTGTTGAACCTGTCAAAACAAACAAAAGAGACAACAAAGGAAAACAATAAAGGACAAAATAAAATAAATTAGGATTAGTCCTAAGTTCTTTGCCTAGACTCGGAAGTCGAGGAATGTGCAAACTGTGTCATTGAGATTAAACACAAAAGGCTAGTGTTTAATTCACTCAATGTTGGCTCTGATACCAACCTGTCACACCCCGATATTTCCACGTATTACCGGTGGGCCCGGTGGGGAGTATCGTGATGTAGTTGATATCATCATAGACAATTTATCACAGTTTAATACACAGCGGAAGTCGAAAGATAAAAACATTACAAACCGAATGAAAGTAATATCAATTATTACAGAAACGGTTGTAAGGATCCACAGGCGGATCAAAGTTAAAAAGAACATTATTCAACAGATTTGTAAACATCTAAGCTTGCAAGACTCTTTATTGATGCTAGGAGAAGCCAGCCTATTCCGTCTAGTACCTGCACTTAGGCTTTTTGGAAAATACGTCAGTTTACACTGGTAAATACCATTAACCGACTCATTTTGAAAATGTTTAAGAAAATTGATTTGAATGCACAAGGCACAAAATATCTTTTATAACTTGGGACAATTATTTTAAAAATAATCTTGTATACAGATTTATATGTTTGCCGTCTGCCAGGGCCGGTTAGAAGAGCCGGACAAGACTAATTGACACGCCACAGGTATAATGCCCACAAGGAAAATTCCTTATTATGGATTACCATTTTTACATACGCAACTGTCAGGTGTATGCCTACACCCCGTGCTTAAGTCGTGGCCATTTCAATGAATGAGCCGAGGATATCCAGGACATGGTCATTAACCCCCCAAAAGCCATATACCAAACAAAACAGATTAAAATGAGTTATGCAATTATATTAATCACAATCCGATTTAAAAAATTACACACCCGACCAAGCGGTATTATTATAATACCGTATCCCAAGCCCGTATAACGGAAAATAAGTTAAAAGTATTTACCTGAGCAAATTATACAATTTATCCCAACCGTATACAATTCAGCAAGTGCAAGTATCTTTTACTGGGCTCCTAAATCTGGAACGAAGGTTTTAATAACCTATTAGATTCCTAACGGGGCTTAATTAAGCCTAAACTTAGACCGGTTAGTTTTAAAGGAAGATATACGGTTCAAGACGCAAGATTAGGCGAAGACCGGATTAGAATGTGGTTTAGGCCCAACAAGTTTGGAGACTTGTATAATATGGGTAAACTAAACACATTCTGGATTTTGAGATAAAAATGATAAGGTTTGACCCGTTTCGGTTAATTTATGCAACTAGTTAGATAAACCGTTCCGAACGCGAAAAATGCATAACGGGTAACCAAACGAGTCATGAACAGGTTTCCTATGTTAATATGCCTTAAATATGTTGTGATATCAGTAGAATACCTTCCATTATGCCCAAAATGGATTTAAACTCAAGTTATGCCCCGTAGGGGTATTTTGGTCATTTTAAGGCTTATAAAAGAGGTTAAACATTAATTTGAGATTCTGGACTGAAAAGATCAGTAAAAATATTTATTTTTTTTAAGTCATAACAGTAAGGTATTGCATATATGTTAAATTTATCATTTATAACCAAACTATGCACCGTAGGGGCATTTTGGTAATTTCACATAAGCTTTAAAGGTCAAATTTAGAAATCTGAGTTTAAAACTTTTGTTTACTGTTAAAGTATAAAAATTTACTTAAAAAATCAGTAGGTATTAAGTCTTATATGTTAAAAATAGTTTTAACTCATACTTTGCGTTCAAAACGCGTAAAAGTCGGTTTTAAGCGATTTTCGGGTTATAATAGGAAATCTGAGTTTTTGATCAGTTTATAAAGTTCAAAATATTTTATTTATTATATAAAATCAGTAGCAAAAAGTTTGGTATCAAAATATTATGTAAAACTCATTTTATTAGCAAAAAGGGTATAACCGACAATTACCGAATTAAAGCAAGAACCCTATGTTATGCTCAGTTTAAAAATAAATAAAAATCTTCAAAAATCCCAAAATATTATATTACATCAGTGGGTAAAAAGTTTGGTGTCAAAATTTGGGTTTAGATAGGCTTTATGCTAATAATGTCGTTTAATTAATAAAAAGCTTTCTAATTACGATATTGAGCATAACTCTTAATCTAGACCTCAAACTGATGTCAAATTTTCAGGACAAGTTTATAAATCAGTAACAAAGGTTTTTGTCCTCTCACAATTTCAAAAATCTCGTTTTAAGGTCAAAAGGGCATAATGGTCAACATTTAGGCATATAACGGAAACATGCAAATGAATCGGATAAATTAGGATCCAAGTTGTATAATCTCAGAGGGTTATACTAATATGAAACATGGACCTAATGGAAGCCTAAGGCATTTCTGAAATAATCTAAATCGGGTCAGAACTAAAAGTCAAAGCAAAAGTCTATTTTTGCGACTTTCGGTTCCGAACCGAGCCTAAACTGAAAATTGTCGGGTTGAACATGCTTAGACATGTTCTTACATTAATTACCAAGTTATACAAGTGATAAAACAGGTTTCATGGCTTCTACATTGTTAATTATGTGTTTTTTTGAAAATTAGCTTTCTGTTGACTTTTTACAATTAAGTTTGACCCGACAATTGACCTAGTTAGAGTGGGAATCAGAGGGTGCCCTTTTAAGGGTTTATTACCCACATAATTACCAACTCATAGCTACTTTCAATTCGAGAAATGACTGGACCATTAGTGATTAATCACTAAGTCAAAGCTTAATTACGACGGCTTTGACTTTAGGTCATTAAACTAATAAAACACGAATTAGAGAGGTTAAGGAAGCTTACTGAAGTACTTAGCACGATTTAGAAACTTAGTGAATCTTGCTTGAGGTCCAGAGAGCTCCATAATTTAAGTTAGAATGATTTTCAAAGTGAATGCAAAATGTTGCAACCAAGAGTTCTATATATAGTCATTTAGAATGCATGGGATCATTCCAACAAAGTCTACAGATGTTTTCTGATGATCCCAAGTGTCCCCATGCATGAAATATTGTTGGCTCAGCCCCTGGAATCGAAAACAAGGCTCTCAAAGGCGGTGCAACCTGCAATTACAGGCATCTGCCATGTTTTTGGTCGCTGGTGACTTCCAGGCGGCCCGCGTAAGAGTCTGGACAAGGCTTACGCAGCCGGTATGAGGCCCAGATCCGGTCACAAGTTTGATAACTTTGCACAATTGGCCCCTGGTCCTCCTAAACTCATTTTTAACTTGTTTTATTGCACTTTTGACCCTCAAACTTGACTTTTAAGGACTCTAAGTCATAAACAAACTTTGTTAAGTCCCCGGTTAGTTATACGATCACCGAAAAGTCCTGAATTTCAACGTTGACGCTTTTAACCCCTTATTTACGAATGTTAATGTTATTTTTCGCTAGTTTCCCAGTTGTCTGGAATAGATGTGGGCTGCAAGCACGCCCGATCTTCGTGTTAAATGCAGGAGGTTGTAGTCGTTGGATGGGTCAGTGTATAGGCCGATGGTATCTGCGATATCTTCAAAAAGACCATGGCCAGCGGGGGTGGCCAAATGCTTGTGCGCGGTAGTGGTGGGGTTCCTAATGAGCAGCTCATATGTGTGATTCAAGCAGACACATAGCAACCCGTCTAAATTTTCCAGGATCATCACTTCATTTTTTTCGGCTTGAAATGGGAGTGGGACTACGGAATGTGGGCCATATTCGGCGGTCTCGAAATCCGCTGGATGAACATGGCAGTTGAGGTCGTGAAGCAAGAGTGTTCTTTGATTGCTGGGTACCGATGACCGGGAAGAGTGAGCTCTTACAAAGTCACGTGTTGATAGTAGCGCACACCATTCCTTACACACAGTCTTAGATTGGACAGTAGTCTTCGTTGGACCCTCATCAGTATACCGTAAACGATTACATCAACGGGTAAGTGAGACATTGTGGCTATGTTGGATGTAGTTACGCCTGCAAACACAATTTACCCTAAAGATTAAAAAAAGTTC
This sequence comes from Helianthus tuberosus, assembly GCA_030545235.1. NCBI lineage: Eukaryota > Viridiplantae > Streptophyta > Magnoliopsida > Asterales > Asteraceae > Helianthus > Helianthus tuberosus. The sequence continues at coordinate 55,170 of JARYGA010023382.1, forward strand.
ATGTTACGGATATAGGGTAGTCAAGTTGGTGAAACAGGTTTAAAATTAAAGAAGTATGTGAAAGTTGAGGGAAGAATGAAACTCTGATAAGGAAGCCACATCCTAAACACACTGTTGTTAAATCTGTCGATGATTATCGAATTCTACTTATTCCACATTTACGACACAATTACAAACAGCCCGTTAGATCATTTTAAATACTTTGAACATATTGCTCTATTGATGGTTGCATTTTTCAACCAGATTTGATAAAGTCGGACCCAATGGAATCACGGCCCAATTTGTTCAAATTTTCGTCCACTGCGTAAGGCGCTGCTTCGCGCATTTTAAAACCAAGCCTTGGACCGTTGGTAAAGCGAAAAGAATCATATATTATGTTAAATTTCATATAAAAATAACTAATAACAAAATAAACAATGTGTAGTGAACAAATCATGAAAGTAAATAACAAATAACAAAAAAGGTATTTTTTAAACTCTTTGAAACCCCCACCAGTATAGTTTTTCCTCTATTTCGATATGCTGCAAACTAATTATGTTAATGATGAGTCATTATAACCAGATGAAGGTGAATCGATTATTTATTAAATGATAGAGAGAGATGATGGGTCATGAATCATAACTTATATAATGTTACTTTTAATTGAAACGTAAGCAACATAATATGTATCACAAGTTACATTAGCTGAAAGTAATTGTTATACAATGCACACAAAAAGTATGACAACTAGGATCGCCAATCACCTAAAATCAATAAAACCACCAATCATACTCCATGCCAAATACACTAGTAGTCGATTATTGTTGTTTTCCGATTAAAATGTACACCACTAAGTCTATTATTCTTATGCGAATCGATGAAATACGAAAGTCAAATCAGGAATTCACAAACTATTAAAACACGACAGACTTGTCACCTGAGATACGGGGATTCCGGATGCAGCCGTGTGAAATAAGGAGCGTGTGTGGACCTGGTTCACAATTGAGAAAGTTAGAATAGTGGAACCGAAAGGAGAACAAGAGTGGGAATCCAAACCTGAAAACAGGGCACTGAAGTGGTAGAGAACTACATACTACATAATTGAAGCATGGGTTACATCTTAAATAATGGTGGATCAGGAGCACATTCAATCACCGTCTTCAGTTTTACGTTCCATAACTAATTCTTTCCATTGTTCAATCAGGTATTCGCATTCATGGTTCCGTTTCATTGTGTGGATGACTATTAGGTTTCTTCAGGGGCAGTGGAGGAAAGGTTTTTGTGTACGTGAGTATGAGGTGTGGGCAAAATTACTATTATACCCTCTGAGCGTCTTAAAATTTGGTGTTTTTTTACAATTTCACCCTTATAAAATAAGCATTCATTACGTGTACATATTGCATAAAATGGTGGACACGATGTAAAATTACATGTGTGTACATTAGGGATGGCAAAATGGGTGGGTTGGGTAGGTTTGGGTAATGGGTTAGGATGGGTATGGGTTAGAATGGGTTTGGGTTAAGATGGGTTTATTAAGAGATGGGTTAGAATGGGTTTAGGTCAAGATGGGTTTTTGTCAAAAAATTCAAAAAAAGTAAAAAAAAAATCAAAAAAATTCAAAAAATTCAAAAAAAATAAAAAAAAATCAAAAATATTCAAAAAAATAAAAAATAAATAAAAAGAACTTACTGTTAATCAAAAGAGTAACATGTCAAACTTAACCCTTTGAATGAATAACAATGAAATGACTCTTTGAACCCGTCTCAAAAGATTGGTTGTTACTTTATGTCACGGCCCTCGGCCCCCGGTTTGACCCGGTCCAGAGCCGCGAGGCAGGAAATCCCGTGGTATCTAATTAAGTGACAGCGGAAGTCTTTTTAAGCAGGATCGTTTAATATTAAAACTGCTCGTTTATATATATAATATAGGGATAAATCCCATAATTTACAATAAAGTGATTTCATTGGGAAATCTTTATTTCTCAAAACATGCTTCTTTATTTATTTACATTGAGCCACTTTTCTAAGCTTGTAGTGCTCCACGACACTTTTCCTTTGCTCACAACAGATCACCTGAAACATGTTTGAAAAAGGTTTTGTCAGCAGGGAAATACTGAGTGAATCATTCAGTTTTACTAAAACGACTTATTTGTTATAATTCACAGTATTAAGAGAGATTACAATGTTTCTGATATCAAACCAACTACCCACAGTATTTGTCACTCGACTCATTTCGGTGACTGTGGTCATATCACCCATTGGCTGCCCCAAGGGTGACGAATATCACTAATTAGGTTCGCCCACCTAAAGTGATAACAACAGTAGTAATGTATACAAAACCCCACATACCGGCTGTAACTTGGTGATTACATAAACTTAATCACTGTAATTATAACCTTTGAAAATAAACATGATTTCAAAAGTAATTTGACAAAAAGAGAATGACTCACATTGTAGTTTTAACGAGCAGAGTATAAGCCTACTGATTAGCCTTGATTAACCTAATTTAAATAACAATGCACACACAAACCGGTTAGTAACTAATACAGCAGTTACGACAATTCACGAGATTAAACCCTCACAACGTTTTACAAGTGCAATACTTAACAATTCAGCGGATTCACAACGAATGACAGAGTATAGTCCGAGTTCGAACAGCACTCAAACATTCAAGTCGAAATCACGATGAATAACAAAGTATAAACTCAATTTGAGCGGCACTTAAACAATCGTTGGATAGTTATAATCGATCGGACGTTGAATCGTAATAGCGATCGAGTTATTACCCTGATTGCGGCAGCGTTTCGAGGTTTTGTGTGTGTTGTGGATTGTTTCTGTTATAACTCAGCCTACGTAAAACGAATTTACGTCGTTTCAAAGACAGAATTCAAGTGCCAAACCCAGCTATTTATACCCGAATTTTGCCCCCCCCCCCCCTTACGGACCGTAAGACTCAACCCTTACGGTCCGTAAGGGTCACCTATTTTTTATAGAGTAGCCACGGTTGGGACTAGCTTTGCTGACTTGACAGATTCTTAATTTCAAATTTTGACAACGAGAAATTTAGATAATCGTTAATTAGGGTATACCCCCCTTGAGTTTTAGGGGCCCTGATCCTGATTCCGATTGTTCTGAAAATTTTAGGGTTTGTTCAGAATCACTTGGGTTTCTCAATTAGGGTTTCCTATTGGCCAAATTAAAATAATAATTAGGACTTTTGATGAGAGTTGTTACATTCTCCCTACCTTAATAAAAATCTCGTCCTCGAGATTTACTGGAATAAATGAGGATACTTTCGCTTCATTTCTGATTCCAGCTCCCAAGTGTATTCAGCCCCTCGCTTTGAATCCCACTTTACTTTAACTAGTACTAGTCGTTTGTGCTTGAGAAACTTTACTTTTCTGTCCTCTATTTGAAGAGGTTTCTCAACAAATTTTAATTTTTCGTTTACTTCTATTTCTTGGAGAGGTACTACCAAAGATTCGTCTGATAGACATTTCTTAAGGTTGGATACATGAAATACATCATGTACTCCAGCTAACTTTTCTGGTAGTTGTAAACGATAGGCTACTGGTCCTATTCGTTGGATTACTGAAAATGGTCCTACGTATCTTGGACTCAGTTTTCCTTTCTTACCGAATCGTATTACTCCTTTCCAAGGAGAAACTTTCAAGAGTACTTTATCTCCGACTTGAAATTCTAACGGCTTGCGGCGATTATCTGCATAGCTCTTCTGACGATCTCGAGCTGTTTTCAGTCTTTCCTTGATCTGAGTTATCTTGTCAGTAGTTTCTTGTACAATTTCTGGACCTGATAATTGACTTTCTCCTATTTCTGCCCAACAAACTGGAGTTCTGCACTTACGTCCATATAATGCTTCAAATGGAGCAGTTTCAATGCTTGAATGGTAACTATTATTATAGGAGAATTCAATTAAGGGTAGGTGGTTATCCCAATTACCACAAAAATCAATTACACATGCTCGGAGCATGTCTTCCAGGGTTTGGATCGTCCTTTCACTTTGTCCGTCTGTTTGAGGATGATATGCAGTACTCAAATTGAGTCGGGTTCCCATGGCTTCCTGGAAACTAGTCCAGAAATGGGAAGTGAAACGACTATCTCTATCTGATACAATGGAGAGTGGGACTCCATGTAAAGATACCACTTCGTCTACGTACAACTTGGCTAGCCTTTCCATGCTAAAGGTTTCCTTCATTGGTAGAAAATGAGCTGATTTGGTTAATCGATCCACAATTACCCAAATCGCATCATTACCTTTTCTGGTCTTGGGTAACTTAGTAACAAAATCCATTGTTATGAGTTCCCATTTCCATACAGGCATTTCCAATTGTTGTAGTAGTCCTGAAGGTTTCTGGTGTTCGGCCTTAACTTGTGAACAAGTAAGACATTTAGATACGTATTCAGCTATATCCTTTTTCATTCCTATCCACCAGAAATTATTTTTTAAATCTTGGTACATTTTATTGTTTCCTGGATGTACGGTATACCGAGATTTATGAGCTTCTTCTAAAATCTTATTTCTTAATTCTCCCTGCTTAGGTACCCAAATTCGTTTCTTGTGAAATCTCCAAATTCCATCATTTCCTTGCTCTAGTTCCTTTATATAACCTTTCATTCCTTCAGCATCGTCCTTGATTGCTGTTTCCTGAACTTTCTTTAATTGTTCCATTAAATCTACTTGTAGATTTAATCTAAGAGCACGGACTCACTTTTGTTTTTCCTGATACTTACGACTTAAGGCATCTGCAACTATGTTTGCCTTTCCTTCGTGATATTGAATATCACAGTCGTAATCGCTTAGAACTTCCATCCATCTTCTTTGCCTCATATTTAACTCTTTCTGCCCAAATATATACCTTAAACTTTTATGATCTGTATAAACAGTAAACTTACTTCCATACAGATAATGTCTCCAGATTTTAAGGGCAAAAATTATGGCTCCTAATTCTAAGTCATGAGTCGTATAATTTTCCTCGTGCTTTTTCAACTGCCGGGAGGCATACGCAATTACCTTCTTGCGTTGCATCAACACACATCCAAATCCTAATTTTGAAGCATCACAATATACTTCAAAATCTTCTGTTCCTTCGGGCAATGCTAAAATTGGAGCATTCGTCAATCGGTGCTTTAAAATCTTAAAAGCTTCTTCTTGCCTATGTCCCCATTCAAACTTAGCGGCTTTACAGGTTAACTTAGTCAAAGGTACAGCTATCTTAGAGAAATCCTTAATAAATCGTCTGTAGTATCCAGCTAAGCCTAGAAAACTTCTAATTTCCATAGCTGTTTGTGGGACCTTCCATTTGGTGATTGCTTCTATTTTAGCAGGATCTACGTGAATTCCTTCGTGGTTCACCATGTGACCTAAAAATTGTACTTCTTGCAGCCAGAATTCACACTTCGAGAATTTGGCATAAAGTTTTTCCTTTCTTAACAAAGTTAAGAGTGCATGCAAGTGTTCGCAATGTTCTTCCTGGCTTTTGGAATAAATAAGTATATCGTCGATGAATACGATTACAAATTTATCCAAGTATGGCTTACAGATCCGATTCATCATGTCCATAAATGCTGCTGGGGCATTTGTTAGTCCAAAGGGCATGACTGTAAACTCATAATGGCCATACCTAGTTCTGAAAGCAGTTTTAGGTACGTCTTCTTTTTGTACTTTTAACTGGTGATATCCAGATCTTAAGTCTATCTTAGAAAAATACCTAGCTCCTTGAAGTTGATCAAAAAGATCGTCAATCCTAGGTAATGGGTATCGATTCTTAATTGTAACTTTATTTAGTTCTCTATAATCGATACACATTCTCATCGATCCATCTTTCTTTTTCACAAACAACACTGGTGCTCCCCAAGGGGATGAACTAGGTTGTATAAATCCTTTGCTTAATAATTCATCTAACTGCTTTTTCAATTCTAGCATTTCGGTGGGTGCTAATCGATAAGGTGCCTTGGCTATTGGTGTAGTACCCGGAATTAGATGGATTCTAAACTCTACTTCTCTATCAGGTGGTAACCCAGGTAATTCTTCTGGAAAGATGTCTGGGTATTCTGAAACTATAGGGATGTCTGGGAGTTCCTTACTTTTAGTGTTAATGATTACCGAAATCATATACACCATTTCTTGTTTTCTTGAATAACTAGCCAACTTTATTACTGAAATGAATTTCAGTGGCTTTCGTGGTTTATTTCCTGTAATTAAAATTACCTCTTCTGTGGGAGTACGGATTTCTACGGAATTCTTATCACAAAGGATTCTAGCATGGTTGGCTATCAACCAATCCATTCCTAACACTACATCGAATCCGGCTAACTTCATAGGTAACAGGTTTGCAGAAAACTTATGGCCTAACAGTTCTATCTTTCCTTTTTGCAAAACCTTATTTATGTTAACAGAATTCCCATCTGCCGTTTCGACTGTAAAAATTTGCCTAAGGGTGGTTAAGGGCTTGGCAAAATGAAGTATTGATAAAACTTTGGTTTACACCAGAGTCAAATAACACTTTTGCATAAACATTGTGGACCAAGAACGTACCAGCTATGACGTCAGGAATTAGTTCGGCTTCCTGAGTGGTTAGCTGGAATGCTCGGGCATTCTTCTTTGTTGCTCCATCAGCTGGTTTGCCTTTATTGTCTGCGGTTTTAATCAATTTAGGACATTCTGTTTTGTAATGTCCTGTTTCTCCACAGTTATAGCAGACTATGGTTTTCTTTTTGCAATTTTCTTCACGATGTCCTGCCATTTTGCAGAAGTTGCAGATTACATTGCATTTTCCAAAATGATTCTTTTTGCAATTTCTGCAAAAAGGCGGATGTGCAGATTGTCTCTTTCCTCTTTTCTTGAACCTATTATTATTATTATCCACATGAAATCCCTGGGTAATCTTTTGAGCCAATTCCTTCTTTCGATCTTCTTCTCTTGTGCACACTAGTTCATCAGTTAGGGTATTAGCTAGTTCCACAGCATCGTCAATAGTGCGAGGTCTCGCAGCTTTAACGATGTTATGAATTTCACTAATTAATCCCCAAATGTAACGGGAAATAAGTACCGGTTCTGGCGAAGCCAGTGTTGGTACCACTCTAGCATATTCAAAGAATGTCGAAGTATAACCGTGACACTCTACGCCTACCATACGATGGTTTAGGAACTTATTTGCCATTTGTACCTTTTCATATTCAGGACAATATTTTCTTTCTACAAGAATTTTAAATTCTTCCCAGTTTATAGCATAAGCCATCCTTCTTCCTTTTGCTTGTAATATGGTGTTCCACCATTCTAGTGTCCCTTCTTTGAACAAATTTGACGCATACATAACCTGATCTTCTTCGGAACACTTACTTATTGCAATTACTGCTTCGGTTTTCTCTAACCAACGCAGTACTGCAGTTGCTCCTTCGTTGCCTGCAAATTCAGCAGGTTTGCAAGCAAGAAATTCTTTGAAAGTGCAACCAGGCGTTGCAGCTTTCATTTTCTTAGGAGGTGGAGCCTGTCGTGGATTATTATCGTCATGATTGCCGCCTCCATTTACACTATGACTAAAATTGTCTTCCTGAGTACGTTTACTAGGAATGATTTGTTGTGGTTCAACAGGTTTCTGAGCAGCAGCCATGATTGCTGGAATTAGGGATGAGCATGTCGGTATTCCGTCCCGTACCGATACCGACTAATACCGATACCGATTTTCACCCAAACTAGGTACCGATACCGATACCGAAACATGTCGGTTAGGAATCGGTACGGTACGGTATCGGTATTATACCGTATTTTGAGGGTCGGTATCGGTATAATACCGATACCGTACCGTACCGATACCGAAATCGCCAAAATGTGGATACCGATCGGGATACCGATACCGATCGGTACGGGATCAGTATGGGATCGGTATTGGTATTCATATGCTCATCCCTAGCTGGAATAGCATTAGCTATCCCTTGAGTGATGATGTTTTCAATATCTTGTCTAGTCATATACTGGTTTTCCTGATTTTGTTCAGATTGATTCCCTTCATTAACTGGTTCATTACTAGCGTTTTCCATCTGATAATTATTATAAATATAACTATTAGTATCAAATGACTATAAATAAAACAATTACACAGAAGCACATAAAATCTTACAACACAGATATATATCCAAAATCATCGATGTTTCGACTTCTATTTTGCTTTATATATTATATAAGCATCCATACACACTGTTTATCTTACAAGGTTTTATTTCCCATTTTACAGAGTTATATTTGACTACTACTATTATTATACAGACATTCTTCCCAACCCCACTATTCTTTGGTCAACTGGCAGTTTAGTAGCGACGCTCCCTTTCGTCGTATTTCCAGGAGATTTGTTCCCCCATTTCCCGGATCCTATTCCCTGTACCTATCAGCTCTTCACCGAACTGACGGAGTTCGGCTAAGTTTTCGTTGCTCATTGGAGGATTGGGGATAGGTTCTGGATCAAACTGTGGGAGGAAGGAATAAGGACTGTTGATTATATTTTGGAATTGCCAGTCATTCGTCCACCATTCTTCCATTTGGCCTAAAGGTCGAGTGTGGATTAGTGGGTCTGGAATAGCTGGTTCCAGATTTACAGGAAGTTGGTTTTCGGCTAGGTAAGGATATAGATTATTATGGATAGGGCTAATGACATCACAATTTGCCAGTAGACGGTCTATTTCGTCTTGAAATGTGATTTCTTCAGGTTGTCTAGAGCTCTCTCCAATTTCTATTCCTTTTTGTTTAGAATCTTTCCTGATTTCTATCTCTGCTGGTTTAGAACTTTCTCCGATTTCGATTCCTTTTCCTTTGTCTATAGGGTTTTCTATTTTGGGGAGTTTCCTAGTAGCTGGCTTTCTCCTGCGCACTTTCCTCGATCCTACATATCTTCTTCTCTTTTTAAGTTTTGCTTTTTCCAGCGGTGGAGCTTGGAATTCCAGAGGTTCCTCTATGTCAGCAATATAACCAGTAAAGTCGTGGGAGACTTCAATTGGTACTGGGTAGAGGTTGAGATTCTGAAATGCTTCCGATATCTCATTCATGCTGGATAGCATATATGCAAAATGCACAAAAATGCTAAGTTAAAACTTTGGAACAAAGTTTTACAAATAAACATTAAAGTTTTATTGCACACTGATTTGTACAAAAGACCACAGGAAAGAGAACACACTATAATTTATTTATTTACTGGGTATTAATTTTCTACTAGACCAGGCTTATTGATAGTTTAGAGGTTTGCATTTTCTGCTACGGTAGCTAGCATATAAAGATTTGCCCATTTTTCGTCTAATTTGTCTTCCCAAGGTGACCTATTGCCTAATTCCTGGATTTCTGAATTAAACCTCACTTTCTTGACTTGGGGTTTCTTTATTTTCTCCTGTCCCTTCCTAAGAATCGAATTTCTTTTATCTCGGGTGAGAGGATTTTCATAATTTGCTTTACGAACAAAAATCCCTTCTTCCAGATCTGCTGGGTGTTTGGAGGAAGAGGTTCCTTTTTCTGTGGGTGCAGTATCTAATTTGTGGTAGATAGCAGAAAGCTTTTGTTTACCCATACTGTAACTCAACAATTAATCAGTTAATAAAACATGTTTTCACAGAATGGCAATTAAATTTCCTAAGTATCTCTCAATTACTTTAATAGGCTAAAATCAATAGTAAGCTTAAATCAGTGGCTCTGATACCACCTTTTCCTGTCACGGCCCTCGGCCCCGGTTTGCCCCGGTCCAGAGCCGCGAGGCAGGAAATCCCTTGGTATCTAATTAAGTGACAGCGGAAGTCTTTTTAAGCAGGATCGTTTAATATTAAAACTGCTCGTTTATATATATAATATAGGGATAAATCCCATAATTTACAATAAAGTGATTTCATTGGGAAATCTTTATTTCTCAAAACATGCTTCTTTATTTATTTACATTGAGCCACTTTTCTAAGCTTGTAGTGCTCCACGGCACTTTTCCTTTGCTCACAACAGATCACCTGAAACATGTTTGAAAAAGGTTTTGTCAGCAGGGAAATACTGAGTGAATCATTCAGTTTTACTAAAACGACTTATTTGTTATAATTCACAGTATTAAGAGAGATTACAATGTTTCTGATATCAAACCAACTACCCACAGTATTTGTCACTCGACTCATTTCGGTGACTGTGGTCATATCACCCATTGGCTGCCCCAAGGGTGACGAATATCACTAATTAGGTTCGCCCACCTAAAGTGATAACAACAGTAGTAATGTATACAAAACCCCACATACCGGCTGTAACTTGGTGATTACATAAACTTAATCACTGTAATTATAACCTTTGAAAATAAACATGATTTCAAAAGTAATTTGATAAAAAGAGAATGACTCACATTGTAGATTTAACGAGCAGAGTATAAGCCTACTGATTAGCCTTGATTAACCTAATTTAAATAACAATGCACACACAAACAGGTTAGTAACTAATACAGCAGTTACGACAATTCACGAGATTAAACCCTCACAACGTTTTACAAGTGCAATACTTAACAATTCAGCGGATTCACAACGAATGACAGAGTATAGTCCGAGTTCGAATAGCACTCAAACATTCAAGTCGAAATCACGATGAATAACAAAGTATAAACTCAATTTGAGCGGCACTTAAACAATCGTTGGATAGTTATAATCGATCGGACGTTGAATCGTAATAGCGATCGAGTTATTACCCTGATTGCGGCAGCGTTTCGAGGTTTTGTGTGTGTTGTGGATTGTTTCTGTTATAACTCAGCCTACGTAAAACGAATTTACGTCGTTTCAAAGACAGAATTCAAGTGCCAAACCCAGCTATTTATACCCGAATTTTGCCCCCCCCCCCCCTTACGGACCGTAAGACTCAACCCTTACGGTCCGTAAGGGTCACCTATTTTTTATAGAGTAGCCACGGTTGGGACTAGCTTTGCTGACTTGACAGATTCTTAATTTCAAATTTTGACAACGAGAAATTTAGATAATCGTTAATTAGGGTATACCCCCTTGAGTTTTAGGGGCCCTGATCCTGATTCCGATTGTTCTGAAAATTTTAGGGTTTGTTCAGAATCACTTGGGTTTCTCAATTAGGGTTTCCTATTGGCCAAATTAAAATAATAATTAGGACTTTTGATGAGAGTTGTTACACTTTACATGCTAGGCTTTGCAGGCTAAACCAAAAAGACACTAGTCTTTGACCCGTTTATTGACTAAAATTATCAAGCATTGACACACATCTTTATATAACCTTTTTCAATCCAAAGTCAAACTACAAACCATGGTAGTAAGTGAAATGACTCCATGTTACTGTTAATCACTAGTTTTGTTGCCAATTTCACTATGCACAATTGCAAGCAAACAGCAGGCATTAAAGAATCATCTTGCATATTGACAGCAGGAAAATAAAAATATTGACACAATGCCTATAACAAACCATGTCACTATCAGGCACAGTCAGGCATTTTGAAAGATTATAGGCATGTAAATTATAACCAAACTGAAACTGACAACTACCATCCAAAACTCGTTCTTGAAGGCAGCAGCAAATATAACCAAAAGTCTTTTCATGTCTTCTTTGAACCAACAGAGGCAAGTTTAACAGATATTACAAAAGTCGACCTTGTGGCCTCCCTCAGGTAATGCACATATCCACTCATGAGCTTTAACAGATTTCTGCTGATCAGTAAGCTTATTCCCTCCTCAGTTGCGTCGACACTGCTTC